>JBAJNP010001613.1:0-58417 GCA_036877545.1 Yasuhikotakia modesta
AACAGTTGTTCACTGCCATGAGCAAATATATGCAATCTGGCAAGATGCTGTTTGTTTGATAAACATTACATTATAAAAGAGCACAATACACTTTTGTAATTTATAAAGTTACCTTGTCATGTTGAATCGGGGTCTGCAAAATGTACCACACATACCACAACATATTGAAACAGGGCATTTCAGATTAAATGGTACATACTGGCAGTCCTTCATAATTTATTCTGGGTTTAATTAGATAAACTGTCAGACAGTCTTAGTGAAGTGTTATTCAGTCACTCACCTGTGGTCATTGTGAATTGCTAAAAAATCTCCGGCCTCTGCATTTGCATTTTTAAGTAGTTTATTTAAACTATATAAATTGTACTGAGCCGATAAGAGTTTATTTTGCTGGGCATGACATGCATTGTTGCAGCCAATTCAAACAAGCTTACCCCTGATCTGTGCTTGGGTTACAGATGGCAAGATGCTAATAAAACATTGAGCTTTTGTTAATTTTTTTTTTTAGGAATTAATAGAAGGGGAATTTTGCCAGCCTGTGGTTTTGACATGAATGTAAGTGTGATTTCTACAATTAGAGTCTGTTGTCACTGCCGGCAGCCCTCCATCTTCCCTGAGATAATTATGGTGTGCAGAAGACAGTAGTAGAGATGATATCACCTAAATAGGTAGATATTGGTGGTACCCTGTCAGAGATAATGAAATGTTGAATAGTTTCTTATTACTCAAAGCTGAAGAGCAGATAACAGGTACCACGGCACTAAATAACAAATGCGCATTAAAAACTGCGACAACTTGGGCCTTGTTTGAACAAGGTAATGAGCACTGTGTTCTTAAAGACAGATGCACCATTTTGACTGATGGCGACTGGTAAATCCTTATCAGGCTACCACACAGACATATCTGTGATATGACATAAATGTCAACATCAAAATTACACCTTGTGCTTACGTCAGTCACTGTCAACATGACATTCAACAATTCTTATTTTGGCATGACTATTTTAAAGCAACACCTTGATGCATTGAGTGTAACCAGGGAAACAGATGTAGCGTTTTTAGAAAGATCTTCACTTAGAGTAAATGTCAAAAAGTGGACTGGCTACCAAGACACAGGACTACATCTCAGTGAAATGGGCAAGAAATTGCAGCTGTGCCTATACTTTATGTTAATAGAGATAAAGGTTTTCATGATTAAACATAACTGGAGATAAATGCCGTTCTGTATTGGTTTGACATTAAGCAATATAATGACTCAAGTTCAGGTAAAATAAGATGCTATGACTCTTTCTGTAGTCAAAAAATGAATAGACCATATTTAAATATGTAACTGTCACCACACAATGGTGGATTCACCATGCGCTGAACATTGCATAGCCTCAGTTTAGGGTAGATTTTCCATTGTTGTTTCTTGTAATATATTTTCTTGTAATATACTTTTGGTGCATGTTTGAATGTTTAGTAGACCAAAGTTCTTTGTCTTCCAGTTTGAAGGCCACACAGAAGTTAGCTTCTTACTGTGGAGAGAGGACTCTTGTATATATGCTAGGGTCTTGTCTTTAGCTGCTGAACTGAAGGAGCTGTGTTTAGAATATTGATAGCCACTACACTGAGAGATTGCAGGCCTCTTGTCAACAACTGACTGACATGAGCTGTTAACATGCTATTTTCAGCCCCTGGCTTTTCACTGTGGCATTCTTGTTAGAAGACCACAGAAAATCCTGTGTTTGTTCTGGTCTGTCCTCTCTTGAGGTAATCCTTTCTTTCTCTGTGTGTATTCCTGTATTGATGCAGCGAGCTCACCTTTCACAAAACCACACAGGTCTTTCTATTCAATGCTTTGAGCCTTAACTGTTTATAGAACTGGATGAGGTCTTTATCACTTTCACAGTGCTGAGAAAATACTATGTGTTATAGTAGTTAATGGTTTGCTGTCCGAAATTACAGTCCAAGATTTTTATGTTTTACGCACTGTATGGAATACTTTACAGAGCAATGACAGTTTTTTCTATGATAAGCTTTCATGAAACGGTTTTATGCAGGAAGGGAGGGACACATTTGAAAAGATGACAGGACACAATAGCTGCATCTTTCAGCTCTGTCAGGGTATTGATAAAATCAGAAGAAAAGACTCTTTCTGTCTGAAGTCTAGACCCAAGGGTGCAGATCACCTATATCCATAAGAATTAAATGAAATACTTTCTCATTCCCATTGTCGCTAGTTATATAAGATAAAAGCCTAACATACAAAGAACAATGACATTGCCAGGGAGACTAGTTTGTGTGACGTGTAATATAGTATGTGTAAATCACCATATGCTTAATATCTATATGTAAATGTAATTCTCTATAGGGCTGTAATAAAATCATTTTTATGCACATAACACAAGTCAATAGAAAATTGAACTGCTTCAGGGTATTTTGCTGTGCTCCTTGCTAGAATATTTTGTACTGAAATATCATTAACATGGCTTTTTTTGTGCTGCATTTCTACTGCATTTTATGAAAGGAAGCTGGTATTAGTATTTTGTGAATTGTACAAAAAAAAACTCAATACAGAGTTTTGCAGGTATATTAGGAAAAAAATCCTATAGGAGCAACAGCGTGTTCCAGAGAAAATTGATTTAACATCATTTTTATAAAGTACACCTACAGTGATAAAAATCATGCACATACTCAATTGGTCTGTGTTTCCTATGTTTATTGCATCTGTTCTTGAACAAAATGCTTTGTTCCAGTCGAATTTTCAGGTGGCCACTCTGCTTGCCTCTGCCTGCCATAAAATTAGGCTACTTGTATTTTTAACATATAGGCATTCACTTAAGCAGCCACAACACTGTGCCCTCAGGTGCAGAATAATTCTTGTTATTGTAACCGTCAATTACATTGTATATTGCCTAAAATTTGACTGGCTACTTTTTAATGGAAATAGATAGGAGCTTTTATTGAAGCAACAATTTGCTGTTAAAATTGTGATGAATAGAGAGTGAGTTCAACTAAACCCAGGCACAAAAAGTAAATCTAATATATTCAGACGATACTTGAAATATGTCTGTTGAAAATTATGTATCAAGTACTGGCAGACTCAAGCACTGGATAACAAATGGTTTTTTGTGCAACATTAAAATGGTTACAGAAACTGTGCTTGGGTTTAAAATTTATAGAAGATTTGGATATTATTCCAGTTTTTACTAGAACGTGTTTTTTGGCTGTCAGTAGAGAATTACTAGAAATTGAATGTCATTTTTTAGGCTCCAAGATAAAGTAGACCAACTAGACAAAGCAATTCCATGTATTACAGTTCTTCAAAAAAAAAGCCATTTAAAGAAACTGGGGAAAGCAAGAATCATTCTGCCATGTTTTTAAGTTATTTTTCGCATAAATGTGTAGAGTGTAAGAGTTGCACTTAATTATTATATTTGCCAAATTATGGATGTGTGAAAAAAGTGTTTTAAAGGTGCTGGAAGCAATATTAGATATTTTGCCGTTTTCTGCCAAATGTTGCCCTATCCTTGTCACAAAAGCCAAACATGGGACTTTTTTGATTATCTAAATGTTTTGCTTGTTTGTTTACTTTTCATGATAGACATTTTTTCAAAAACATCTGTCAGATAGGGTGGATACTTTGTGCTTGATATTAAAGTAGTGAAGTAAATATAGTTTAGGGGCAAAGGGAACAAAACACTGTGTCTGTAAACAGCTAAACAAACGTGTGGCTCATGAGTGTTTTCATCCATGCAAAGTTCTTAAGTATTCAGCTAAAGTAAAGACTAAATATGTTACAACATATAAGTATTGTTTAGTAATACAATTAGTTGGTACAATTTAGAGACTAGATACCAGGAATTTATATGTAAGACCTCTTTTGTGACAAAAGCATTGCATACTATTTATTTTTTAGTCTGAATATTTAAGCAGCAATAGAAGGTGTCAGAAAATCATTTCATCAGTGTTTTTCAAAATAATAAAAATGATGAATGAATTTGTAATGTTTTCAATATGTTTGCATTATTTTAAATAAAGGGGTCACATTGTTTACCATACATTGACAAATACATGTCAATGTATTTGTCCAGAGAACCAGAGAAAGTGTGTGAAGAAGCAAGTATAGCCACAGTGCCACAGTCATTCTTCAACTCAATGTGACAGATAAAAGAAAGAGATATTGCAGTCGTGACGAGACACATAAGCCGGGGGCATGGGATCGACTTCTAGGCAGATGAAACCCTGTCACACATCTGCATACAATGGTAGGGGAGAGAATGCTATCTCATCTCATCGACAGCATCGTGTTTAATCAACAAACAATTAAAATTGAATGGGATTTATACCCCTAAGGCACTGAGTGTATTCTCCATAAACCACACATATTTTGCGCTAGCTGTTGTAGGCCAATAATGGGTTGACAGTTTTGGATCTGCGTTTATACACTGTTTAAGCCTCTACTTCATGTGCATAAGCCACTATTTTATACGAATGTGTCACTCATTATATTTAGAAATACTTTGAAAAACATGGTTAGAAAATAAAGTTGGGCAGTCTTTACATGGCGTGATCATTTTTTGTTACTAGCAAAATCTTATCATTTTGACTGGCTAAAGACATTATTCTGCATATACCCTATAAAGATAATACCTGCAAATACCTTATAATTGCATTTTACATTTCTCATTTCTCAACTTAGAACAACAAAACAAATAAAATAGTCATAAGTGTAATAATCCTCTTCAAATGGTATCAATATTACAAGAATTTCTAATAATGCAACATCAAACATGTTTGTCCAAGGGAACATTTGTATTTTATTGGGACAATTAATATGATATTGTTAATATATTGAAATTCTTCGCTGAATAGGAAAGTAAATGGGAAATAATGTTAATGACAAGAAATTAGCAAATAGCATGCAAATATCAGTTTAATACAGCAAGAGTCCGTGAAAACAGAAGTCAAAATCTGGAACATTTGCAGGTGCATTTACTAATATATTTTATTGTGGTAAGCAATGTTTTAGGGGAACCTATGCTACTAGTAATACCATTTGAATTTGGCCTGTTTATTTTGTTTTCTAAATCAAAGAGACATTCAGATACGTTTTCTTTATAAACTAGTATTCTTCTAGCCATTCGTGCAAAATAACTCAATATATTGCTCAGGCCTCTTGAAGTATTTACTACAAAACAAGTTGTGAGCATGTGTGAATATAACAATTCCTCACAGGCTAAACCAGTAAGTGTCTTGCTTTGTAAGTATTTACAGACTGTTCTTAAAGCTACAATTCGTAATGTTTTTGGTTAAAATAAACACAAATCAGTTATTTAGCGAGAACATAACAGTTCAGTGTTCAAAGGGGTCTCCTCACCTTAACCCAATTCAAATTGGTGAGTTTAAAATTTGAGCTGTCGTTGGATATTACAGGAAATATATATATATATATGCCTGCCATGTTACATTTTAAACAGAGTTGGTGATAGAGAGGCAAACATTATAGAGAGCAGATTTTACATGTACAGGAAAATGGATTTATGAGTCATGTAGCTGTGGGTTTTAGGTCATGAGGAACTCTACAGCAGCTTTTATTTTTACAGGTTAATCACACTGAACAGCAAAACCTGCAGCCAGCAGATCAAACAGATGAATGTGTGAAACATGATTAATGTTCACGTAAGCTGCTTACAGAAATTAAATAAAGGGAAATCCAGATTAATCACTGGCTCATTCTTTTGAAATATATTGTAATTTCTGTAATTCCTCTTTATTATTTATAAACAAAGTTTATTATTTGAATTACAGACGTCAGGAAATGTTGCATAAAGAGTTTGAGTGAATGATCTTTAGTACATAAATATTAACAAAAAAGTGTATCATGCAGGCTTTATTTATGTAAGTCCATATATAAGTCCTTTATAGGTCCATATATCATGTTAATTTGCAAAGCATCATAACAAGAGACGTGACTAAATGTCTGGAACGTTCAAGCATGAATAAAAAGGCAACTGAGTGCGCAGAATGGGGCAAATAATTAAAAACAGATGAGAGTCCAGGAGTTTACCCTCATTAAACTTCATCATAAAAAATGAAGAGGATGGAGGTGTAAGATGCGTAACCACCTTGTAAGGGAAACCTGTGTGTGGCTCCTGAAACACTTAATGGAAGCCCACAACAGTGAAATTAAATTTCGATCTTTCGGTGTATGAAAGTTCTTGCAGTGTCTTGCAGTCTACTCTGTAACCCAGGGCCTACAGTACACTATAGAACTATAGACCTACTGTACTGAATAGAATATACAACTACTATATACTGTATATGATACAGACTATACTTTTTACATGATCTTCATTCAAAGTAAAGACTTCCAATGCGGGACTCTTTGTCACACTTGAGTTGGAGTGTTGGCCCCAGTGGAGCTAATCTTTTGTTTCATATCTGTTCTTATGGGTGCATCTCTGTTCGCCCCTAACATATCATGTTTAAAGCAATGTACTGTATAGGGTGGGGCTCAACACAAAAGGTGTTTTCTCTTCAAGGGCAAGAAGAGCTTGAGTGGTGAGAATTCATGGTGTTCTGATTCTTATAGAGCTTTAACAGTAAGCGTATTAGTTTACATGCTTTAGACATGTTGTGTATTTAACTTTATTTATTTCAGGGATTTAGACAAATGTGTCCATTTCATGAGCCCTCAACTAATCCTGAAAACACTGTGTGGTAAAATAAAATTCACAGATTAATATATTTTATAAATGTTTTCTTTTTTTAAAGTGTTTAAAAAAAATTGTGAAACAGCTAATGTGACTTTTTGTTGTGTTTAAAATGATCTTTGTTATTGTTATCTTTTAAAATTATTTTTACATGACACATTCAGTCAAGGTAGCTATTTTTACAGAAAGTAATTTAAATAGTTGTTTAAAGATGGTTAAAAAAGTGAAAAATTGATGTTGATAAAAAGTACATCATAGAATATATGAAAGCATTACAATAGGTTCCCTCAAGGACAATTTGACAACAGTTATGCTAATTATGAGCATGGATACACAATACTTGGCTAGTCATAGAGTGAATGGCATTACAGTGTCGCACAAATTACTGTTTGGGCAATAATTTGATGAGCTTTCCCTTTGTGGCCATCAGCAAAACCTGGCTCATGAAGTCAACTCTGTTTGTGACAATGGTGAACGTAACAGGATACAGAGAATTCTTCTGAACCCAGTAATACAGTCTTGACATGGACTTGACAAATGTTGTGAAATACACTACAAGTTACCATTCATCATTTCATTGTACTGGCACACCAATTCAATTGCCGCTGGATGGAATGAATACACCTAGTACATGATGCTAGGTATCTGTTAAAGTCAATAGAAGGAGGTTTCATGAAGTAGAGCAGGTACAACTCTATCACTTCCTGTCACCTGTCCTGCCTGCTTTTTCTTTTTTCTGTCTGTGTGTTTGGTTTGCTAAGTAACAGCAGTTTGTCGGCTAGTGCCGCTGGCTGGTGTCACTGACCAAACCTCCCCCCCCACCCCCCAGTCAGACACTCTTTTCATGGTCAGGTGGCTGAGAGAGAAACAGTATATCAGCCTCATAACCCACAAGAGGTTTGAATTGGGGACAAGACAGTTGTGAGAGAACGGATTCCATGGAACATCCTGTATTCTGATACACTGCGGAAGAAGAATAGCTCTGATGTGGGAATGAAAAATATTCCCCTCCAGCGACATTCACCTTTCTTAATCAGAGGCTCATGTGTGTTGTCTCAGCGGTATCACCTTTGCTGTTTTTCCCATAGTGGCCAGTTGACCTGTGGGCATCTGGTTAATGTCTGTTTCTGCTGATCATCTGCCACTCACTGGTTATCGCTGCACCTCTATCACCAAACAGGTGATAAAACTGACTACTGTCCAGTCTGGGAATGAGGGACAGTAGTAGAAAATAGAGCATCAACCATACTGTAGACAGTGGAATCTGAGAGAATTTTCCAGCACAGTGATATATCCATACATAGTGTATCATAGATGTTCAAATTACACAGTATACATACATAAAATACATACAGTGTATGTGGAGCTTACATACAGTGTATGCTAATAGAGGCTAAATATCTACTGTATTTTGCTGTTGGTATCCAAAAGCAGATCTTCACGTTTATTTACAATTATTTTACACATATTTTTATTCAAAGTGTCTTACACTGCTTTAGATCTCTGTATTTATTCAGCCCATGCATTCCCCACGAAATGAAACAGTGATTTGTTCTTAGCATCATGCTCTGTCAGTTTAGCTACAGGAACTTTTTTAAGGATTTAACAGATACTGTATCCTGTTTATGAACAACAAACAAGGCCTTTGCCTTTGCAATGAAATTTGTGCCATAATCAACCAAAATGCCCAAAATGTGCATTAAGTTGATTTTAACATGAGTGTTCTAGACAAGCAAAGTGGCAAAGCCAATAATATGTTCATTATTGGCACTATTCATTTAAGTAGCTTTATTTTTTATTTAGAAACCATGGGCAGATGAGGCAGTTATCTTAATGTTTGTTAAAGTTATCTAATTGGGTATGCAATTAATAATCTTGGTTCAACATGTATCTGTTAAAACTTATGCTTACTTATATTTACTGTAAATGCACATCATGGTTTCTATAAAAACCCCAGACTTCACATAAAAGATTTACACAATATACTTCTCCTTCAACCAAAACCAATCACTCATGCCATGTAAAGTACATTTATTTTCAAATTTTGAATTCCAGATATTTAATAATGAACACAATATGAGTTAACAGGCAGAAAAAGGTTTTAAAAATATGTTAAAAATGTTATTTATATATCATGTGATAGCGACTACTCATAACTGCTAAATGAGCCTTTTTGAGATTTAGATACAGTCAGTAACGTAACAACAGACTCTAAAGGAGAAATGAGCTAATCTTTGAAAACGGATGTTTGATCTCTCTCAAGTTTCCTCAATTCAAAATCTTAGAAAACCACACTCGCAGCCCTAAATGTTAAATCATGCCAAGAAATCTGCCTAACACGATATCGCCTGCGACTAGCCCAACGCACCTGTCACTTCATCCGACAGCAAAGGCAACTGCATCACTCGAGCCAGAGAAGTAAATCAGCTTGGCTTACCTTTAACAACAAACACATGTACGGTTTTGTCAATGGAGCAGCTCAAGAAACACAAGTCTTTGCCCGCGAGGTGCTAAAAGTGAACCTTAGAAGAGCTGTAACAATAAGCTCATCTGAAATCACTTTAGTTCAAGCGGCACCTTTATTCTTATCAAAGAATCTTTCATAAACACCACAATGCCTATTCCGCACCTGTTTGATGTTTCTCCTCCTCCGCCTGACTATTTTTCCACCCAGCCCACCATAGACAATACGAAAGGTGCACCCCTCAGGTGTGCTGGGCTCAATGATTTCTTCCTTTTTTTTAAGAGGGAGAGAGAGGCCACCCCATTCACTCCCTCACACGAACTGCTCAATTTTGTGTGGACTCTGTTTCTGTCCACTGAGGGGGTAACTGAGATGGGGGCAACAGAAAGTGGCTTTAGAATACACGCTTGAAAGAGGACAGCTTTAGCCTGAATGGAAAGTCTATGTGCTTTGTTGTTTAAATGAGCACTGTCTGTTGCCATTGCCACACTGTTCGGCTGGGAGAGGAGAGAATTAAGTAGGTTGGCTATTTAGCGTCAATGGACAGTCCTCATGAGGAGATTGGCTTTTGTTGCATAGGACAAATGCAGAGTCATACTTCACATTGAGCAAGAATTACTGTTTGTTCTGTCTTTAACCGTTGTGATATAGAAGCTTATCTTTTCACATTTGAAGTTTATATTTTAGCAATGTTCTCCTTCTATAACAATGTATATTATATTAGTACATGAACTATATCTAATTTCTAATAATAACTTGTAAATACAATAAAGAAATAAAATAAATTAGCAAATTCTCATGTAATTTTAAAACTTTAAAGCTGTCCACATTATTTTTATTGGATGGATGAAAAGCAGCATTTTACTAAATATCTTCTAATTTTTCCACAAAGAAAGTCAAGTCATTTGCACATTTTTGTTGGGTTTTGTGTTAGCCATAAATATCAGATTTTAATAAAAAAAATAAAAAAATGTCTAATGTTGCATATGTAATTTGATTACTTGAGACAGGGAATAAGATACTGCGTCGTGGCTTTACACAATGGGGAATGTGCTTTAGTCTGAAGGTGTAAAATCATGACTATTTATAGGTCATGTGACATAGTGTTGCATGTCACATGCACTTTAGAAGGTGCCTGCAAAATAAGGAAGACTTAGCATTAAGGCATGACTGAAGTGTGGCAACACTGCAACATCTCATTCCTTGTCTCAGTGAACCAGGTTACAAACACAATTTGAGATGTTCCCTTTGAGGGAACTTAACGCTGTGTCATGGCTTGATGCTATGGGAACATTAATGCTTACTTTTCACACTGAGGGAAAGGCCTGCCCCAGATGCTGTGAAACACAGGCACAAAAAACATCATAAACAGAAATACAGACTGTCAACAATAGTGTGCTGGGTAGTCTAAGCAGAATAAAAGTGTGTGGAGAGGGACAACCTGTCACAGCACAAAGAGAGGTGCCCCCTAGGCAATGCCTAATATGATGCTATGCCTCTGGAAGAGTGTGCCCCCAAAACTCAGGGGTGATGCAAGGTCACAGGCATGACAGGCCAGGCTAATAGCATCTGTGATCCAGTAGGATAAGCGCTGTTTGGTGACCGCATTTCCTTAGTTGCAACCACCAAAACACAGTATGCCACTGACTTGAGCGATGGACCCCCAGAAGAAACCTTAAAGCTCTTCAGACACAATAAGTGAAGCGTTTCCTATTCTGACAGCTCATGAGGCAGGACAGAAGAAATGAAGCACCACTGGGCAGTAGCTAGGGTCTAGGGTGCAAAATGTCTTTAACAAAGCCAGGGGCAAAATCCAAACAGACAGTGTTAACAAAAATAGCCTGTAGATATTCTAACATCTTAAGCAATGTCAATGCTAATAATAGAAGAAGAGAGGTACCATGATCTGTTGATGGCAAAGCTAACTGTGTCATTGGACAGACATTGCCTGTTAACTTGACAGTAAAAAAAATCAGACTGTCCTACCACTACATAATAAGCAGATAAACATTACTGCTAAAAATAATTAAAAAATTCTATACAAATTCAATTCTATACAAGTATTTAAAAATTATGTTTGTGTTTTTCAGCGTGACAAATTTGACACAATATTGATGTGCATATGAGTCCTGTTAAAACAATGTGAAGCACCATCCTGGTATAGCATCAAGCCATGATGCAGCATTAAGGTAATTTGAAAGGTAACTAAAGAATACCTTTATACTTTATACTATATGTTTGTATGCACAGCGGTTTGTAGGCACAAGTCAATAATAGCTCTTTGTTGCTGTCCCTTCTGTGGGACTTTTTAGGCCCGTTTTCAAAAAAGTGCAGATGTGTTCTATCAAAGGGGGCCACATTGTACATGTTGATTGGTACTTTTCATCAGTCTGGTCCCAGTTGAAATTAGGTCAGAATGGCACATTGTGAATATCAACATCATGGGTTTGTAAATATACCCCCTTTTGCCATGTTTAATTTAACCCCCCAAGTATATTTCCACCTGGTCATCAGCACTATGTAGATTGTTTTTGCTTTCTTGGGTTTATTGCTGATGTGCTGGTCTTTCCTTTGTGTCAGCAGGCTGGTTAGCAGTGCCTCCTGTGAGAGTGCTGAGTCTCATTGTGCCTTGTTAACCACCTGGAAGCAAACTGAAGACGAGATGAATTTATGCTTTTATTTCTTCCTAAATTTGTTTCTGTCAGAACAGCTGAACTAGACCCACTTAGCCCGTTCATCTCAGATATGAAAGGCAACTGGTGTCCTGCATTTGAAAATGTCTTGTGATGAGCTGTGGGCTGTCGTTGTATTGCTCTTGTGTTTACCAGCCTGTGCTGTGTCTCTGTGGTTGTCTGTCATGGGAGATGTTTTGTAAGTTAAGCAGCCTGATTCCTAATCATAAAAGACATCACAGCTTGGATTTGTTATGCCATTAAAAATAACTGAAGCATGAGGTTTATAAACAAACACAGAAAGAGATTTCCTGGGGCTCTGTTGAAAAGAGGCTGCATTGTGTCTTAATTGACAAGACTTCAGCAATACATGATGCAAGATATGGGGGTTAATTAAGAAACAAGTAACACACTTTAGAGTTTGCTGTACAGTTGGTTCCTTATGAGAGGAGTTACACACCCAAGAGATTTTCCTGATCTCATGGTCATGACCAGTAATGTCTACAATCAACAGAGATCAACCCTTTCACCGTCATCACCTGCTCTAAACCTCCTGGCGGGAGTCCTTGGACTTTTATCACCACTGGGTTATTGTATTTCTGTAATGAAGTGGGCTTAATTTTCTTTGCTTAGGCTAGTCATGTAGCTCTACAGCTCAAGTGTAACTGACATTTATTAGGTGTTTGATTAGGCTAAACTAAAGCAATTGGTAATTTTAATTTCAGATTATTCTCTTAGCCTTTCATTCTACAGCCCATTCAGAGTTTATCTATTCATTTATTCATTTTCTCAGGTTTAACTACCACTGCCTAATTAATATGACGCAAGCTACTGTAGAAATAATGAAAATGTGGCGGTTTTGCTGTTGTATTCAGATTCTGTTATATACAAGTCCATACACAAGTACATTTTACATGTTTAGGTATAAACACAATGTCTCTTAGTATACTAGTTACTCAACAAACCATAGGTCTAAGTGTCTGATCAGGTGACAGTGTTAGTGTGTGTTCCTGTGTTTTAATTGGTAGAGCATTGCGCTAACAGCAAAGGTTGTGGGTTTGATTCCCAGGAAACGCGTAGTATAAATTATAAGTCACTTTGGATAAATGTCTGCCAAATGCATAAATGTAAATACTATGATTAATTAAAACAGAATAGTTATGTGATTATGTTTCTGTTGTGCGAAGGTCACTGAACATTAAACATGTAAACTGTTAAAATGCACTGCAATAGCTTTGTATTAAGTGTCTGCCAAATAAATGTAAACAGTTATCATGTGTACTGTTCTTCCCATCCCAACTGAGAGTTACTGTCTTCAGAGATGCTGTTTCTTCAATGCCATCCTTAATTGTAAGAGTCTTCTGTCCTCTGTCTGATCAGGTTTCAATCCAGAATAAAGAGCCAGAACACTTTTGTGAAGGGACTGAAAGAACAACATCTTTCTTCAGCTTATTATGTGGCAGGGGCCAGTGCTGCTTCTGACCCATTTAAATGATGTAATAGTTTAAATGTTTGGCCATGCAGCTGAGCTCTAGAGGCCTTGAGGTTGGATTAGAGGCTTATGAAGTGATCATGGCTGAGTCTGTATTCATATTGCAAAGGTGTATGAAACCAAGCTTCCATGTATTTCTCTTTGGACAAGTCAGAGAGTTTGACTGTTGAATGCTGTCTTCAGTTACATTACATTTTAATGATTATCAGATCTATTGGCATCATGGCTGTCGTACAGTGAGGCAGGTTGGACAGCAGTTTAAAACCATAGCTGACTGATAGCACACACCAATTCTTATCTTTCGGCTACTGTACCTAAGAAAAGTGATCCAATGCAGCATTTTGGCAGATGGCCAGTGTAAAACATTAAAGGTTTCCCCTACCGTATCCCCCCAGGAAGGAAAGCTATGATTTCATAGCCTCAGATTACTCACTTAGACTGGTAATTGTTTGTCTGTGGTAAAATCATAATGTAACTGACACTTACAATATGACGCTGCATTTTAGGAAACATAAATTAAACCACCATGACTTTGAGTTAATCAGGAGCATTATATAAACACTGCTTAAGATGAATTATTTTGCTTCATCCACAAAATGTAATATGCTTAAAACAAGTGATCTATGAAGAAATCTATTGCCATCAAGTTAGTTGAGTTATACAGAATAAACTAAATAAAGAATTGGACTGTGTTGTGTATGGTTGCCAACTTCAGCTGCAAAAAAGAGCACAAGATTAGCCTTTATAAAAAAAACTTTTTTATGCAACGCAGAAGACAACATTGCAACATCTTAAAGCTAGTGACTGACTGAGGCTGTCATATAGGTTTGGAACAACATGAGGGTGAATAAATTATTTTTCATTCTTCAGTGTTCTTTTACATCATCTGATTTTTTGCTTAGTTGTCAGAACTGATATGTTAGCTAAAGTGATATTTCAAAAGAAATTGTCAACCATTATTTGATCTTAACAACAACTTTGAAAATGCATAAAAGACATAATAGACCAGGCAATTTTTATATAACTTTTTATATAATACAATAATTTTAATAGTACTTGAGTACTTTAATAGAGAACTTTAATAGAGTAATGTGATAATGTTATTTACAGACATTTGCAGAAGATTGTTTAACCTGTAAACTTTACAGGTTAAACTTTACAGGTTAAACTTTACGTTTTCTTTTCACTCAAGAACACAGTTTAAGTTATATGATTCTATTATTACAAATATAACTGTTGGCCACCCTATAGATTAATGATCCACTATGCATGCCACATCATTTTTGATATTTACATGTACCCATGTTACATTTGTTATGCTACACATCCAAAAAAACAATTTAATTGTGTATATTCAGCAATCTGTGGTGTTTGATTTGTGGTCTCTGCCAAGTCCAGTGTCCCTGATACCCCAATTATAGACACCTTATGCCCAAAGAGCTGCTGTGCAGGAGTCCTCTGGATCAACTGTCAATGTTTCCACTGCCTAGCGGCCCAAGTTTCTCTTTACTGCCACCTGTTCTGTCTCTCTCCTCCATCTAGAAAGCCAAGCTGCTCCTATCCCATATAATCCTTAGAATAAAGTTGTCTGCATTGAGAGGAGCCTGCGCTGTAGCTCGCCCCTCTCTCTAATCAAGCTAATGGAGCCTGCAGGTATCTTATTGATCTCCCTCGATGTGTGGCTTCCGCAGAGAGAAGCAGATTTTTAACAGGTCAGGCATCTCGGTTTAGGGTCACACCCCTCCCCACCTCCACTAATGCAAAAACTGTGATTACAGAGGTTTTTTGTTTCAGAGTGTTTGTTTTTTTCCCTTTCCTTCTGTTTTTCATTTGTGGTCTGTTTTACAAATCTTTTAACCCTCTCTTGTGATCTGTAACCTTTCAAAGGGGTTAGCTTTTGAACTGTGAAGTGGGTGCCGTTATCGCTCACTTGGGCTAATGCTACCGCTAGCCCAAGTTTTCATTCTCGCAGTCCACTGATTCAAATCTACTGGTACAAATCAGAGGACATCCAGCTATATGTCATAAGAAACAGACACATAATGACAATTCACTTATCCCTCGGTGAGAATCAATTCTTCCACAATGCACCTGTCACAGAGCCTTCAGTGAGGGCAATTTGTCCGACAGACTGACACTGTAATTGGACTTGAATTTTCCAGTGACCATTTTACAAGCACTTCTTTGAACCGTAATGAAAATCTCAACCTCA
Source organism: Yasuhikotakia modesta (assembly GCA_036877545.1). Lineage (NCBI taxonomy): Eukaryota > Metazoa > Chordata > Actinopteri > Cypriniformes > Botiidae > Yasuhikotakia > Yasuhikotakia modesta. Next base: position 15,535 of record JBAJNP010001613.1, read on the forward strand.
CAATGAGAAACAGACAGGCTAAAATGAGCTATTTTGTCTTAATTAAAACTTCACTGCTTCTAAAACTGAGAACATTTTAGAGCTGCACTAGTACACATTGACACAGACAGTAGTAGTTTTGATGAACAAATCATTTTAGCAATTTTCTGTGACATAAAATGACCTATGAAAAACTTTGTGAAATGTGTCTTGAAACTGGTCTTTGATATCATAACATTGGCTTGTTGTTACTTTAATGTACTGAAATGTTGTCATGTCTGTTCACTTGAAATTCTTTCTAACCCTTTAAGTTGTTTCCTGCAAGATATTTTTTACATCTTCAGTGTTTACTTGTGAATGTTCTATGGCTTTTAATTAACAAAACTTACCATTATCATAGCGTATTATGATGCAACACTACACTCATGCAATTTTTGCTATTTCTTATTGCTTCTTAAGTTTAAATGCCTACAATTTGAAAATAGGTCATAGAAAAAAGTTGATCAGTTCTCCACATGCGTCTATTGTGTCTAGATTCTTCCACACACAATAGTGTAATTATAGGTTCCCAAAGAACTAGAAAATGGAAAACAATAACAATGTATTTTCTATGGGTATTATGTTGTGTTTATGTTAAAATTGTTAAATATGAGTTAGAAATATTAGATTATTTTGCATATTTTAGCATGACTGGAACACTTTATTGACCAATTCACATTTAGAACTGTTTATAAAGCCTTAACAAAAATAGGCTCTAATCGCAACCTTTATTTTACACATGGTACTGCAAAAAATGTATTATATTCTTCCTTTGCCTTATGGAATACCAATGTATAAAACAGATTGCACTCTGTACAAGATGTACATTAATGTTGACCCCAATAAGTTCCCCCGATGAGTGCCTGAAATCATCAGTAAAGTAATGTTCAATTATGCAGAACATTTATTATCTTCCATCGGCTTAATTACAGGCAGAGGTTAAAGTCTGGCAGAGGGTCTCCCCATCACTTCAATATCAGTGTCCTAAAATGCCTAGACCAGGAGGAGAAAAGCTGTCCTTCCTCTAAAATTACTGCTCAGGACTCCACTCCACCACCATAATTCACCCGGTGTGAAATATCTCCCTCACCATATTGACTTTTTTGCAATTTGTAATAGCCTATAATAAAGATTGCCACTTTACCATAATATGAATACACATTTCTTACCGCCTTATACAATAGCTTTTCAAATTAGCATTATTGACTGAGGTGCATTTAACAGCCTCTAAAATAGTTAATGGAGGGTTAATGCCTGAGTCACAGGAAAAGGTGCTTTGCCTAAAACAAGTTTATTGATCACACAGCTCGGTAGGGTATTCTGAAGTAGATTAGATAAATGTTCTGCTGTTTCACTTTCACCTGATATATATTTCCTGAACACACACACAGACACATGTGTGAAGGATCGCAGACTGTACGTATAGATCATGACAATTGGTAAATCAATTACTGCATGGCAAACAGAATGACATCAGTTTGCAAGGACAGAAGAAAAGATATAATCAGGGTTTTATATGATATTATCTGATTATTGTTCTTTTTAATGAACATATATTTGTATGACAATATTTGTATATTTTATGAATAGAAAGTTATTACAACTGGTGTTGGTGACAAACAAATAATTTAAGTTGAGGTTAAACAAAAAAATCAATATGAGAAATCAAAGGTTTGAATTTTACTGCACCCTTACAATGCCCTTGTCTGTGTCACTTAACAGGCATCAGTGTCAGCGGATAACCAAGGATGCTTGTAGGTTGTGTGGTAACAAGTTCATGGCTTGGCACAAAATTATAATTTGAACCTGTGGGAGGATCCAGAAACACTGTATCAATGCATATCTGCATACCAGTCGACAGACCTCCAATGTCACTTTCATGCGTCTATTTAATTCCTCAGGAACACACTGTCAAATACTGCGGTAATCAACATGTGCTGTGATTGACAGCACTGCAGATTAAACACGGAAAAGGCAGTAAAATTTGAGTGTGAAAAAATAGGCCACAGTTCTGCATTATAACCCGACACATCGGCCAATGATTGTGTGCCTTGATTAAAGCAGAAAACAGCAGATCTGATTAAGAGATGGCTGTCTGACCTAAATGACATTCCTCAGATCCCACTTGATACTAACACATTGGTTGTAATTACATTCTCCTCCCTTCTCTCTACATGAGAATGTTTAATAGTGCTCTCAAAAGCCTGGAGGCTGCACTAGATGGAAGTACTCAGCTTGTTTAGAAATAGACTATATAAAACACGTCACATGTACTGTAGGTTGCATTTGTTTTTGAGGTTAATCAATAAATCACTGTCTTTGTTTAAAAATTAATATTGGAAATTTAGGGCAAAAATACATGTTCAGTTTAAGCAGTATTGATGATGTAAAATGGTTTATCCTGCAACCACAAGCAATTGTGAAAAATCCAGCTTTATCAGAGCTGAGGAAGGTAACAGACATCATGGGATGATTTTATTTGGGATTTTTACATTGTATTTACATTGTTTTGCTTTAGTAGCAGCATTTATCATATTTTGTTAATAACCATTGAGCTGAGAAGGGCACAGTAGGGAAGTATGCAGATCTATATTTTTGCTCATTTGGCCTTTAATATTTTATCATCATTACATCTAAATATTTGTAGAATACAAGCTATTCTATTTCCTGTTATTGCCATTATGCTGGTTACTATGATTTTAATGTAAAGGCGGGAACATACATGTAATAAATAACTACAGCACTGATTAAAGCCAAGCCCACACTAGACAACTGAAAATCACGACTATATGCACACTTCATGACAAATAGTCTCTTGTTTTCAGCTGTTGTACATAATACAACAGCTTGTTGTACATGTTGTACACAGCTGTTGTAAAAAATTGTGCATGAAAACATCCCTTACACTGTTTCAAAATGTAAATATAAGTTTTCATACTTGTGTATATAATACTTTTTTCTACAGGACAGAAAGATTTACAATTTACAATTTAAAATTTTGACAGAATTTTCATTTTGGAGTAAACTATCCCTTTAAGTGAAAAATAATACTGATATGGTAGCAATTAAGACAGGATACGCTGAATTTATACACTGAAATTACATTGGCAAATTGACTAATTATTTTAAGTTACCAACTTTGCAGCATAGGGCACACAATAGTTTTACTGAAACATGATTACAGAAAACTTGCAGATTCCTCTCAGTCTGAGATCCCCAGTCTGAGAGCCAGTGTCCTGAAGGACAGTGCAGTAAATGTCATCACATTAGGTCAAGGATCTCCACCTTATCCCATGTATTTACTGCCTATTGTAGAAGCATCATGGACAAGTGCTGCATAGGCCCCAAAAATCTTGCACAATCAGGCCAGTCTTTCTTGCAATCAGCCCAAGATTCTTTTTTTGGGACATCCAGTGTCCCCATGGGTCCCTCTTCAATTCACCGTCTTCTGTAAATCAGCGTCTCCAAGACTTACCTATTGTTCAAACTGCCTTAAAGGAAAAGCCATGTCCAGTTATCAGAAACGTGCCGTTCACATCTATCACTCTCATCTATATCACTTTCTCACCAATGCACAATCAATGACCCATTCGACCTTGTTGAATGCCTCAGCTTTTCCATTTTAATCAGGGCTTTGTTCTGGACAATGTCCCTGGAATACTTGTGGAACTTTGCTAAAAGTCAAGTTTGCAGAATGTAAAGCTCTCTGGTTTACCATGTCCACTGTGAGCAGTTCTTAAAAGTATCGATTTTACATCCGATACCCCTGTTCACTAAATGTACTATATTTTTATTGATTGTTTAGCTTTGCAATAGATTGCCATAAAGTGCTAACATCTGTGCAAGTCCAACATAGGGGAACATATGATGGGTATAACCATGGGTTGTTAAGCTATAATTGCAACCATTAAAGGGCTGTAAGGTGTCCAGCCACATGGCTCTATAGTTTGTGTTTAAAGATTTACAAAGGCTACATCTATATGGCTTTTATCCTACTGTCACTCAAAACCAGGCACAAAACTAAATCAAGTATACAAAAAGCTCCTCTAACGGTGCTGGCTGGTAAGGAATACAACTTTAACAAAGAAAACCATTGTTGCTTTAACTGTAATGCCATTAACAATGGTATCAGAAATCATGTTGCAGTATAGGTATCATAAACAGGTGCCAAGTGTTGCGCTTGTATCAAAATGTATTGAAAACTCAATTTACATTACATTTATTCATCTGGCAGATGCTTTTATCCAACAGCGAATTTATGGCATACATTTTTATCAGTACATTTGCTACCTGGGCTTAAACATTTGCACAGCCACTTTAATATACTGTTTTTTTAATCTGCACTGTTTACATTATTACAACTGTTTGAACTGTTTTTGCACTTTAATATTTCTGCACCTTAGTCGGCACTTTGCTGTTTTATGTTGTCGTACTGTTGTCGTTATGTTGTTTAAATGTTGTCGTACTTGTATTTGCCCTGTAGCCCTTGTCGTATTCTCGTGCCTCTATGTTTTGTTCCGTGTAGCACCACGTCCTGGGGGAACGTTGTTTCGTCTCAATATGTATTGCATCAGCTGTATATGTTGAAATGACAATAAAGCTCACTCTTGACTCTTGACTCTTGACATTTGCATTGCTAATGCAATGCTCTAACAGTTGAGCTACAGGAACAATGATTTTTAGCACTCTAAATAAATCAAATTATCAGCTAATTAATAAATCATTTTATTTTTGTTTAATTGGATGAAAATAACATAGACTGACAAGAAATTATTGGGGATGAAACACACTGAATAAATTAGCTGAATGATTTGGTCTGATTGGTACTTGTAATTTTGCCAAACACTTGCCATTATTTTCTTCAGTATAAAGCAGATGGCCAACGGACATGTCTATATTTTACATAAGACTACTGAGATTAACATAGATTTAATGTACCAAGATTGAATCGTGCATTTGATAACAAGCATATGTCACAGTAAATATTAGCAGCAGCTAATATTGGAGAACAAAACAAATGAACAATAATCCTGTAACCCACATTTGAAGTAGATCAATTAAGAAGGTCTTTTGAAATTCTGGATGACATTTATACCAGATTATTAAAATACAGTGTAAATATATAATAAAACCTTGAGGATAAACCTAATATTGTTTCATCTTTTGCATGGTTATTATGCGTAGATGTAAATTAACCATGTGTAATTGTGGTTTCTGGAAATGAAGATATTATACCTAACATTTACTTACAAGACATTTGTGGCAATCTGTCAACTATAATTAGTCACTCACATACCCCTGACTTGTATAATTAATAATTCAACCTGGGCTCGTGCTCTTTATGATAGACCTTCATCATTGTCTGGGGCATTTTGTATAAATATGGACTGATGCAGGCACGCATAAGAGCTGATGTGTCACTTTTGTGAAATGAAACAAAAAACTACAAAAACAACTTGATCATGTCAAAGTAAATGTGAGAAATCCATTTTATAAACTGAGAAATTTGCAATATTGGCAGGGCATCTTAAATAGTTTTAAATGTAATTGTATCTAATCATTGACCTAGTAAATGGTTTTATGTCCATTATTTTTACCATTAAATATGAGACTTGCTTCCTTTGGCTTCTTCTATAAATATATATCTTAAATGCATTGTGCGTGAAAGCATTTGCAAAATGCATGTCCATGTCTTTATCGTGATTGCTGTTGATTGTCTTGACCTGAGTTGCTGTTTATTTGCACACCTGGGCTCAGCCAGTAGAGTGTTATGTGGACTGGCAGTGTGTAAAGCACATCTGTTGCTTTGGTGCAGTTTGGCCACAAACAACTGTCCACTGCTGGAGGGCTTAACTGAAATTCGTAAGCACTGAAATTCAAAACACTTCATCTGCCATCATTTATGAGATGTCAAATGACATTTACTGGATACTGCATATGCAGATTGAAACAGTTTCAGTAGGCAGCATTTGTTACTAAGCGTGTTTTCAGTTAGACACATTGTTTCATGATAGTCAAAGCGAAGGGTTTTTTTATTTTATTGTAGTTTAAAATGAGTCTGTTTGATAGCTGCTGTTCACATTACTGTTACTTGTAAAAAGAAAGACCTGAAAAAAATAAAAGTGAATCAAACTTGTTTCAGAACGTGATGTTAAGGGCTTAACACTGATAGATGAAATGGAGCTGAAATAAAGAAGTCTGAGAAAAATAAAATGTGCATGTTTATTGCACTTCAACATGTCCTTCAAAAGACCATATAGTTTGTTTGTCACTTCCCTGAAATATAACCCATAGATGTGTTATCTCCAATTGTTTGTATTTCAACCAGAATTTTGTTACACTGCCTATGAAGTCTGTTTAAAACTGTTTGTCATTGCCTTAAAGGGCAGCAAGCCAGCTGCTTAAGCTTTCAGATGCAGCCTCAGTTTGGTTCTCCTGTATCTCATGACTACTTTTCATATGCGTGTTTTGTCAATAGATATATAACCAATGGCATTCAAAGTTGTTAACGGGCCTTTGTATGTAAATTTACCACTCACAAATTTTCACCACAAATTTTTCTTTATAGGTATAATTGACATATTTACCACTTAATGAGCTCAAAATATTAATAGTTTTCTTTCACAAATGTATCTTTTCACTTAAGAGGTTATTTATAAACCTACTAAACTCAGGTGGGTGCCTGTAGCTCGCTTGGTCAAACACTGTGTTAAAGCAGTGCAATGATTATGGGTTCAATCCCAGGGAAAACATGTTCTAGAATGCACTGTAAATCACATTCTAAGGCATCTGTCAAATGCAGAAATGTAAATATTAAATTTGCAATCTAAAAATTACTTGCTGGAGGGCACTTAACCTTAAAACCTAACTATAGGTAGTAATAAGCTGCTTGCAAAAACAACTTATTGGGTCGCTTTAGCAGTAAATAAATCCTCAGGCTCTCACTAATAAATAACGTATTTACTTTAGATGGTGCTAGCACTGTGTACAAACAGTGCAGCATTTACTGTAACAAACAGCCCAACATTGAACATTTCACATGTGAATGGGAACTGCATAATTAGCACAATGGAGGCATAATATTGTTTGGTCTATAAATGCCTGGGGATTTGGTAAAACTGAAATGTATCTGGTAATTTGTATCCTGCGTAGTGAGAGGGTTTGTTTGGTACACAAAGGCACCTACTAACAGAACTTCTCCAGCAGAGAGCTGGCTGTCATACAAACTCAGTGAGTGTTGTGTTTTCACTTTCCACTATGACTAAACATATTAAGCCAAAGAAAAAATCCCAAAACAATATAATATTTCCTCAACAACACAATATTTACTGTTCATAAATCTGTGTTTATACTGCAGTCATCACCAGTGGATAAGAAGGAAAATTACTAATAATGACTGGTTTCAGCAAATCTAATGCTTTTATGTAAATGCCTGGACCTAGAATATGACCTGGAAACAAAAGACTGCAAGCCAGTGACTGTGCGGCAGTGCATTAGTGGATCAATTAAACATGACTCCTCCTTTATAAACAGGCTGAATGGAGGTTGCCATGGCAACTGGTCTGAAAAAAATAAAGGGCCAGGGGGAATGAAACACACTTTGGTGAAAACATTTATTTACATAAATCAGACAAGACAAGCTGTGACATCAGCATGTAACAGTGCTTAAAATATTGCATGTAATGTGATCATACACATTGCCCTGTGTTGACTTTGTGTAGTATTTTGGAGTGGTTTTATGGTGCGTTATTTTTTCTTGACTATACTGTGACTTTTTTCCCCCATCTTTAAAGTCAAAGTTGCTTGTCGTAAACCACTGACAATGAACATAATTTATCAAAAAAGTCAGAAGTTCCTTTTATTTGAGGCAATTGGGGTCTTGAAAATATAATTGCTAGTCACATAATCTGGTGAGACATTTCTGCACATTGGCAACTCATTAGAGGAGAATAATTCCTGTCAGGGCTTAATGCAGAAGTATTAATTGCCGTAATTTTAAATGGGACTAATGGATTATGATAGGAAGTAGAGTTGGAGAATGCAAAATGAAGACAAAGATTAGAACATCCCAAGATATGTCAGAGAACTAGGGCTACATTACTGAAATATGTTTTTTTAGTTTGTTAGTTTCAGACCAGTTTTTAAACGGATAACAATTTTAGTATATATATATATATACTGTATGTGTGTGTGTTTGTCATTAACAAGAAAATAAATTGGTAAAATAACATGTATAACAATGGAAACATGGTTTACTAGGCTATTTCCTGAGTCCCCATAAATCAAATTGCTTACAAAACATACTACATGTTTTTTAATAAAAATGACAAAAGTTTTCTGTGAGAGTTCTATGAGTGCTCAGTGTAAAAAACATTACACCTATAGAGAACACCCTTAAACCACATATGAGTGTGTGTTTGTGCGTAAACACTCTATGTACACGTGCATTGCACTGCATGCATGCAGCCTATACAGTATATGCACTGTACACACTGTATGCATGCATGTATTTGTTGCTCATGCAATTCATTTAAATGTTTATAAATATTTAGAAAAAATATATTTAGTAAAAAAATAAAATAAAAAACTGTGCGTCTGAGATTTAGATGAGAGGAGAAGAGACAGTGAGATGACGTGATGAGTAAAAGAGGAGTTAAAGCTGTGTTTTATGCATTTTATTTCAGACCAGATGAATAAAGGGTAGTGCTACTCTCATATTGATCTGAGCATTATAGGATCATTATGGCTGTAAAGTGGCAACATCAAAGTAATTAGTGGTGGAAACGGTCGCACTCTCCAGAGTAAAAGAAAGATCAACAAAGTGAAAGCAAGTCATGGGTGGTTTTTGTGGATAATAATTCATCAAGTGCATGATCAGTTAAACCCATTGAAAGTAAAAGTGCAATACATTAAACTATTTTAATGTCTATGGAAGAGGGTATTAGACAAAGACTGTTTTTAGATAATGCAACTGAAAATGCATTTGCAAATGCGAGTCAGATGCAGATGTTTGACTAACTTGGACGCAGTCACGTCCTGCACTTTGTACGGCCTAGTATACAGGTAAAGCTTTGATATGTGATCAAAGCTATAAATAGGGTGTGAGTTTCTGGAGCTAGTGTGGATGAGATGATATCTTGAAATGCATCACACTTCAGATAATACTATAACTGGAGTGTCTCATTTCCCATTTGAAGTGTCAGGGGACATTTACAAATGTAGTGCTGACCTGAGCACTAGGGTGGAGACGTCTCTCAAACCTGCCCTTATCATCTTAATGGAATGATAGAAGAGCCTTGAATTGCCAATCTGAGAAATTATTAGATTAATTATTGCGATTCAAAACCAATAATTGACTCACTATTTAAGCAAAAAGCATTTGGTGTTTATGTTGTTATTAAGATAATAGTTGAAAAAAATTAATGTCAGATTTTGTGCTTGATTGTATATATTATATATAAATACATTTAATGAAATGTATTTTTCATTAAATTTTTCCTTTTTTTAAACAATTTTACACTTATGGTAAATAAAATTCAATCATTTATAAAAGATTTTTTTCACAGTAATTGTCATCCTTTTATGTAGATTCAGGCATTACAAGCTTTGTCCTCAGATTTGCTCTGCACTATTGTATCATGTCTATCCACCAGCTGCAACCTTCTTGGACATTTATTGATTTGCTCATATTTTGTTGTTGTGGATCTGAAATCATGTTTTAAAACATTTCATGCAGACAGGTCAGTAAAATAGGCCTTAAAATAGTCAGTGTAAAACCCGCAGGTCATGCAATTTGGGTTCACAAACAAGTATCAGTAGGGGGAGAAATAATTATTGAGTTTGAATGAACAAAGCTGTCATTGATTCATATCAAGGGGTTTTGGGGAGGTAAGATTTACTGCACTTTCAACATGAGAATGCAGGGGGAAAATACTCAGGTAGTGGCCCAAATGGATTTTCAACTAGGCCCTAAACCTTTCAAACTGTACTGCTGTTGAATAGCAGTCAGATGTTGCCATGCCAACCTTTTCGAGAGGGACATTCAGCGGTCTGTGCATCACAGAGAAAGCGTTGCCAGATGTCCTCAACAATTTGCTCTGAAAAGATTTCAGTCGGCCATGCTTATTAGCAGATAACAATCAGGGAGCTCAGGATATATGCCTTCCTCTCCATAATAGGCAAGAAGATGGCCAATAACAGCCATGCCTTGTCCAGCGGTGGCCCATTTTGCCAAGGTGCCATTGGCTAGCAGTGGATATTTGTAAAATATTTATGGTACATTTCTGCATGTGCAACATGTGGCACTCAGTGTGCAGCTGACATTCTCTGGCATGGCTTGATGAGGCGTCTAGCCAGCAGAAGAATGAAAAAGCAAATTTATGAATTATTGATTGTATAAATCAACAGCCGAGAATTCAAATGGGCATGAGTGTGTTTTTTTCCTTATCATGTGGCTTGTCATTTGTAATTGTAGCAAATTGTTCGATTTGGAAACATTTCTGGAAACCAGGTGTTTCAACATGCTGCATGCACTACATGTATGATTTAAGATGCAAAATTTACATTTTTTTTGTTCAGTTAAATTTCAGTTAGCAGATACCTGTAATGTACAAATCTGTAATGTAGCATTTGGTTACTTCCTCTTATACAGCCTCTTGTATGTCTCTTATATACATATACTGCTGTATGTCTACAGTACTGTACTCTGCGTTGCTTAGGACTCATTTTGGACCAAATAGGTTGTTGATGTCATACTGTACTCTTACTAGGACGAGTTTGGAGATGGACTGTGGAGTGCCATCAGTGTTAATGGAAGCTGTGGGAAAGGCTAAAAAGCCAATAAAATGTGGGGGGTTCCACTTAAGTCTTAATGGTACCTTCAGTGAAATAAAGCACTTCCCAAAGCTTTGAGGTTGAGTTCTGGTTTAGCTCGGTTAGTGTGACCAAGGCATGGAGGAGAAACACTTATTTAGCCCTGATAGATAAGCACCAAGATTTAGTACATGTCATTATACTGTATGTCAAGGGCCCTTCCAGAAGTAATGTTATATATAGGCCAACCTCCGAGTCCATATGTATTTCTCTCAGCTGATCCCTCCACTGTTGAAACACTCTCAAAAATCAGGATAATTGAACAGTAATCACCAGGAAGGATAATCCTTTCAATGCAAGCAGCTTTTCATGCTTCTTTCACTTCATTTCTCAGCCTGTGGGGCTCCTGAACAAATTACCATCATTTCCCTTTTCACCATATCTTGCCGCTCACGGTTCTCAAATCATTTTTTGCAACCATGCAGTTTGTGGATGAAGGCTGCAGACAATGCACAAAGGTGACCTCTGACCCATATTGGTCCTACAGGAAGACTGCATTTTCATGCTGATTTTCTTGAAAATGGTTCAACATTTTATCACGGGGATATCAGTGACAGGATTGTTCTACATCTGTTTTAAAACTTCCTGTGTCTATTTGCCATTTTTAAAGGTATAGGAATACCTGTTGTATCCTTGTTAAAATGACTAAACTGCAGGTTTTATACATAACATTGTTAGAGGGCTGTTTGCGTATTATATAGAATGGAGCAGCATACATTTTTATACATTAATTACAAACACAATTTCAAAATGTGCTATGACATGTTTGCTTTGTCATTGTGCCAAAGTGAAAAATTGTTTTAATAAGAGCAAGGCCAAACAATTACACTATTTTAGAAAAATTACTGTTATAATTTCCCAGTTGCACAAAATGTCACAATCTGTTTTCTTTCTACTTTAGATTAACAGTTAATGTTATAATTGCCAAGAAACATCACAAACATATGAACTGACTATTTACTGGATTGTTTCTTATTCTAATAGAATTGAGTATGAAAACGTAATTGTTAATGAGAACATTCTTGAATCTGAATGCTCAGTTGAATCTTGAATCTTTCTGGATAAACTGTTTTTGGACATGGCAACAGTAAAATATATTCAGTAAATAAACATTGATGCAAGAACTTTTTTTGCAGGAACTAATTATAAAAAATGAAATAAAAATAAAAGTTTAAAAAATATTAGGTTCATAAATTGTTTTATATTTTATGTTTTTGACATTTGTAAGAAGTAGCTCATCAGTTGTCTAAAGGAGTATTTGCTGAGACACAGCCTTCTGTCAGGGCATGTTTTCCTTCTCGCGAGATATTGTTTAACACACAACAGTTTCTAATTACCCTTTGTCTTTGGATATGAGATAAGGAAGGAAAATGGTTAACTCCCGCCTTCTGTTTGCTCCAATGCTTTATCCCATGTGTTTGTCAACACATCGTTTGTGAGCCGCACAAGCTAATTAGTTGTTTTAACACCAAGGTGATTAAAGACAAAATTCACATTGTGTTTCACAATGACAAGGAGGCACAGACGTCTGTTTCACTCATAACCTTTTCCTCTGTATTATTTTTCAGATTAAGACAAAACACAGAAAAGAAATGACCCAGTGAAAGATCATTGACAGGTGTTTAAGTCTGGCACGAGTTGATAATGTTAAGTACACAAAATATTTTGTGCTACTGTATTGTATTCAGAGAGAAAATAAAATAAAATGTGTACATTTTTACAACTTGCAACAAATACAACAAAGTTCTTTACCCATCTTACATAACAATACAATACTATTTACTATTTTTGCCACATGACATAACTCTGCCACATGATTACAATCAGGAAACAAAGAAAGGAATGTTTGAGATGCAACTACAGGAAGGTCTGAATACAAGGAGTCTTTGGAATGCTGGCTGTTTGAATATATAGTTTGATAATTGAAGCAGTCTGGCTTTATTATACTTGTAAAGCTATAGAGTGACAACAATTATTACATGAATTGTAAGTTTGGCTTTTTTTGACAAACAATCATTTTTAAAAACTGGTGCCCATGGATTCCTAGACAAATGTCTCCAAAGAAGCTTTCTTTCTTTCTTTTTGTTTTTGGCTTTTCATTGATTTGTTCTCAGTCCAAGCAAATAATATCTCACATTTGAAACCAGGGATACAAACAGACATTTAAAATGCCCCAGAGGCAGCTAGGATAGAGATAGGATAAAGATTTAATTACAGAACAATTCAGGAACAAAGATTTATTTAGATATTCTTTGGTAGCTAAGTGTTGCCCTGAACTGGTATAAATACATAAGTCATATGCAAATAACAAAAAAATCAGGTAAATGTATTTTTTAATTGATTTATGTTTTTAATATGACTTATGTATTTAATATTGATTTATGTATTTAATATTACATAAACTGTTTTCATAGGAACTGTATTAACTAAGGTGTGATTTATTAAGCTCAAAAGAAAGATGCTGGACCCTCATTATCTCTGTGAGATGTTGGGATAAATTGCATGGAAGGTTCGAACAACATGATGGATGCCTTTGTTTTGATTGCAGCTCCCCTATGTTCAATTGTGCAGCTGAGCTTAAAATACTTGTGAACAAGTGCTACCTGGGCCAAAACAATTAACTCCAGGGACTGACTTTGCTCATTGACGTGAAGCTCGCTCTGTTTTTCCTACTTCTGAGTGTGTTAAACATTAGCTGGTGTTGAGGCTGTCAGACACACACAGTCTGACAGAGGGCTAGACCCAAACTAAGACTCAAAACTGCAGATAGCAATTATCTAACAATATTTACAAAAATAAAAACAAATGTGATTCATTACTTTCTTTGTTATGCTATCAACTTTTGTCAGCGTTGCATTAGACATCACATTTGGATTGTTAAAAGAAATAGATTTCCTTATAGTTTTACAAATATATTTTACAACCAGTTTAAATGTGGATGTCAAGCACTGCCTTGGAAGTTTTGCAATCCTTATAATATGACCACTGTAGTTTTCCCATTTCCACCATGGAAAAGCTCAGCTCTGTATTTTCAATAGCAGGACTTGACTTCCGCAGGGTGTAATGATCTAGATGACTGACACTTCCACGTAATTACCTTTATCAGGTAATGTTATGACTGTGATAAGAAGGTTAGTGTTTAAATAGTGTCAGATATTTGGTATCTTGACATAAATTCTTTTCCTTTAAAACAACATTTCTCAGATCTGTTCCTCAGACCTGTACTGTGTAGCCAGATTACATGTATGGTACGTATGGCCTAATTGTTAAAATTCCCACGCCAAGCTGGTCACGTATGACCATAACCCGTGTGGCAGCAATTATCAGCTATGACTTCTTTCTTCCTTCCTGTTACTGTAGTTGAGAATTTGTCATCGTTTGAGAATTCATCAGACTTTAGAAAATTCTAGCAAGGAATCACATGAGCATCAGAAGCTGGACTGCACAGCTACAATTACATTCAGGAATTTGACAGGTGCTTAAAGTAATTTAAAGTGCATTCAAGGTAAAAATGTTATTAGTTTGCATGCTATTTGGAATTCCAATTGATGGTGCATATAGGTGTTATTTTTGTGTGCATTGAGCTTGAAAGCAACACTGATATTAGACAACAGACTCTGACTGAAATATTTCCCCTCCCTTTCTCTTTGTTGCTTTTTCCTACATTTTTCCTTTACATTTTCATCTTTGTAGAATTGCCAGTCTTTCCTGATATGAAATAACTTAATTGTAGTTATCAGTCTTTTTTGGTGGTAGTGTAGGTGTGACACATTCTTCATTTATCATGTTTTTTCAAAAAAACATTTTGTTTTGTTTTCTCAAGTGAAGTGTCTTTCTTTGGCTTTTTTTAAACCTCTGACCTCAGAGTTTAGAAGTAGTCTAAGTCATATTGCACCTGTTGTTGACACCCTGTACAAAGATGTTTCCATGACAATTCTAGACAATCTCCTGAAGGGTACATTACATCATTTTCCTTATACCACTTTGAGAGACCGATGAAGCATTATAATTCCATTCCAATCTTTGACAGTCTCATGACATCAGAACTTCTAAGAGAAACTTACATTCAGTCCCGTACCAGCTATTCACATAAAGCAACGTTTTATACTGCATTTAACCAAAAAGCCTTAAAACTCCAATCTGATCTCTGGTTTGTTCTCCAAGATGACAATGCTGTTGCTTTCAGATGAAAATTGCAACATTTTGCATCTGCTTTTGTTTAGGTTAAGGTTTAAAGCTTTGCTCTGCATAAATACAGCAAAGAAACAATTTTAACCAGCAAAATGTGTCTACTCTTAACAATAATGAAACTCAAGTTCAAATTCTTCAATGAATCAGAATTACCTTAACATACTAAGCAATCTGCTGTCATTTCAAGACAGCAAGTTACATAATGGCAGTTGAGTGAATAAAACTGCATATTTTTGTCATTTTAAGACTGTATTTTTGCACACATCCAGACTACAAAACCTAGTTGGAGCTTGTCTCTCCTCGCGACTGTCCTTAAGATCTTTAAGTCTCTTTCAGTATGAACTTGGCACTTTATACCAGCTTTGCAACATCGCAGCTCCACGCACCACACAATGGCAGCATTACGAAACGTAAGCATAACTTTTATTCTGCGCTCGCTGCAGTGAGATATTCATAAAAAGTGCTGGAGACACTTTGCTACCATTTAAACTGATTATGCAAACATAAGAATGTTTTTGCAAATTGTTAGCCTTACAAGACTGTGGGTCAAATTTTATTCATTATATGTAGTAAATTACAAATTCTTCTGTTGGAACAGTTTGTTCTTTCATTTTAAACATGTATTTATAAGGGAAGTTATGCATGCTTCCTTTAAACTGCAATACAGAAACACGCTAGTACCAAATGTGCTCGCTGCTCTAAAGAGCTGTCAGTCCTTTTGCTTTGCATAAAAGACAGGCCGCATATTTTTTTTCTCCCCAGGGCTGTGGCTGTACTTGTGTCTCCTACATCTTTTAACCCAAGAAGAAAAGATTACCTGAACAACACTATTATGACAACTCTCATCGCAAACAGCTAAAAGCATCAGCAAATTTTGGCATCTCTGCACCTTCTCCCCTATAAAGAGCCTCTTCTGGGCTGAGCCTGCATTGTGCAAATAGCTGTTACTTGCATAGAGGGTGATACCCCACAAATAAAGAAGACAGAAACTCAAGCTGTAGGGTATGTGGAATCTATTGTCGGGCCAAACAATAGACAAAAACCAGCATGGCTGGCAGGGGAAATTTAAGTCAGCAATCTGTTAGACTTTATGCACTGATAAGAGATGGGATTCAGCAGTGCTTATTGAGAAGAATACAGTAAACACAACAATCCAGCCAGAACAGGTCATAGAGAGTCTGCCTCACCTTGGGCTTAACATGACACTAAAATACTACTACAAGAGAAGAGAAAAGGCAATTCTGCACACATTACAAACTGCCTCTATTCTACGCTTGGATGCTGAATGTCAGAGGAGGTCTTTCACGATAAAAACACAGACAATAGAAGAAGGATAGTCCATGGTGATTTGTTGCATTTTCATTACAACTACTTTGTAGGCAGTAATCGCAGATCTAAATAGCTCTGACAGTCACTGTTTTCTAACCGTGAAATTCAAGCCATTGCCCCCTCACCCCCCTTCAACAAATGAGGCAGTGTTTTCTTCTTGAAAATCCTTGCATTGAAAATCAAGGCACCGCTCCTAAAACACTCACTTATCAAAATGAACTCAAGAGGAATGCTGTAAAAACAAGCTGAATTGATTTCTCCTGTTCTTGTTTTCACAGCACCTGATTGTATTATGCTCATTCACAAGTAAAAATTCGGTTTTGTTGCTTATCCTTGTGTGGGACCTTATACAAAAGTGAATTGGTATCCAATTGTGACTTTTTTTTTACAATATACTTGATATAAACTGTATTCTGAAAAAATATATACAAATTTTCAAAATTTGTTTAATAGTAACAGTAATCATATTTGTAAAAAATGCTTTCAATATTATAAAACTATTAATATTAATAGCTGATTAACAGTAACCTAACAGTAAGTTTAGTAGGTCGTGTTGACATAACAAAAACATAAAAAAAATTGGTATGTTTTACATCAAGTTGCAAAACTTTAATCACCCAAAAAAGAAAATTCTTCCATCATTTACACACCCTCATGTCCCTCCAAACCCGTATGACTTTTCTGCTTTTACACCGGTAACCAAACAACAGTGTTACACATTTATCTCCATTCAATGGATGCAAAATCACCGAAACATTTATCAGAAACATTGTTTAGGTTTGGAATTACATGAGGGTAAATAAATTATGGAAAATTTTTAAATTTTGAGTGAACTATTCTTTTGTAAAGATGCATTGTGTAAGTTCATCACAATATTATTGCTGTGCGTAGACAGGGTCTATGCCCGCTGAACATATGCACTTCCAAATGTACAGATATTACATCAGTAACAAATTGCTACCAAGGGTCCTGACTGTTCACAGCACATAATGGTACTTTGAAGATGAATGCGTGGTAGCAGAGCTGTATCAATCCCTCCCAACATGCTGATCTAATTCTACCCTTAACACAGCCTCTAATCCCAACCCTTTTTAATGAAAACACATTTGAGGGTTAGATCTAATCTTACACCTTGAGCTGATCCCATTGGCTTCCCAAGGAACAGGACTTAAGTACTCTAATTAATTGATCCATAATCAGTGGCCAGTGGATGTACAACAACAACACACCAGGTCTGACATACTGGCTGCATTTTGTGCTGTTTTCAAGCACACAGTATGGTTGATTTGTTATGGGTTTGGTTCTTGTTTATTTTTTTCAGTTTGTCCAATTCAGCTATTTTCCTGGAATATGTTCTCATTAAGTATCTATGCAGCCAGCAAGCTAAATTAGCCTTCTGTTGTAAACATTATTCATTCATCTAATGAATTATTTGATTGGGTCATTTTTTTAACAATTTGTTTTTGACATTGGTAGTCAGGGTAACCCAAATTTCAGTGTTTCCATATTTCCATCCCCCACAAAAATATGTTTTAACCTGCATTCATAAAAAATGTTATGCAACTTTTTTTTAAATTATGCAAACATATTTTAATTTGTAGAATTATAAAAACATAAAAAGCCTATAAATTGTTTCTCTTCTAACATCTGGCCATTCTGATCATGTGTAATTGCCCACATGCAGTAAAAAAAAACCTTATACAAAAAATGTGATGGCCACAATGGTGTCTATGCAATAGTGCATGTTATGGTATAGTGCATGTGATCGCCCCAAAGTCATGTGATCAGAACACAGGAAATACACAAGCAACTAGCAAAAAAAAACACCAGCCAATAAATGTATAGCCAATAAACAAGAGCCTGATCAAATAGAGAAGAGCTGAAAATCAATTTCAATATTCTAACTCCATGTTTTCCACCAATGTCAGAAGAACTTTAACAGTAATAATCTTCTCAGATTTGCATTTTGTTTTGAAGCTCTGTCCAGCCACCAAGCTGCTTATTTCAGATACTGTATAGCCATCAGACACGCATGGACCTCCTGCTCTTCTGAATGTAGGGCTTCAGTACAGAAGGGTCTAATTAATTTGAGTGGAGATGAGCTGACTGGGTCTGCTTATGAGGTTTATTCCCTTTGTGGGTTTTTGTCAGGGTGGACACTCAGGTCTAAATCTCATTGCTATAATGTGCCTGAAGAGAAAGCAGCGCCTGGTCTGGTAATGAGGGATCAGTAAACTCCCCCTCGTTTGATCTTATCACTTACACTTCTGTCTTGACTCTATTTCCCTTTCTTTTTTTAACCCTTGTAACCAAAAACCTGTGCCATGGTAATGAGGTGGATACAAGGTGCTTCACAGAACTGTGTTTGTTGCCTCTGATTAATATGGAGAAGTTACTGAACCCTTCAATCTCATTCAGTATATCATTACTTTGTACAAAACAGGGAGGGACTGTGTTTTACATGCGTACATCTAAACATTGGTCATATATTACCTCTCCTATAGTTATTTTTAACCTCCTACTCTCCTCTTTACTTCTACTTCTGCCATATTAATGTATTATATATAATTCTTATTATTATCCTTTGTATCTCATTTAAAGATAGGGTAGGCAATTATTTTTATGTTGGTTGAACGTTTCTTCACATCCTGATATCAAGTACTAAGCACTCTAAATATATTTATAGAAATAAATATTGTCTGTGGAAGGCACAGTTCATTCAATACATCTGAAGTATCCTGAAAACACAAAATCATTTTGCTCATTTTTTTGTGTACTGTAGGCAAACATTGTTAATATTGTTATAATAATTGTCAATATTATTTGTATTAGAACATTATCTGATATAGCCCTGCAAGTTATGTTTCAATGTGGGAAATTGCTTGATATTTTGCATTTATTACCATAAATCTGCTAAATAAGTTACATTTCACTGTGTACATTCATACATTCCATTACTGTACTACAGTTTATGAGCATTTGTAAGGAAAGTATTATCCTGTCTTGTTATTCTTTTATAAAAACACAGACTGTTAACGGTAAGCCTGTTAGTTCATACCTAGTGTTCTTCACATTGTTTGTGCTTTGTTTAGTTTTTAATGTTATCCATTATATTAAATGATTAGATGAACATTTCAACAACAAATAAGCTACTGTTGACTCTTTATACTCCAATTTTGTTGTGTTGTGTTTAAAAGACACCTTTGACCTTATAATTACACAATGAGGAATCAAGGTTTTTTGTAATCCAATAATTTACCATACAGTCACACTCATAAGTGGTCATGTTAGGTGAAATAACTAATACTGTGGAATAACTACACTGGCTAAAGTGGGATAACTGAACTATCTTAATAAAATAGCTCCTACTATTGCTGTTCTTTAATTTGGTTTTGTTTACCTCATGGACTAGACTGGACTAGACTAAAGTGGATTGAACCGGAATAGAATAAAATTGAATGGAATAGAATTGTGTTATTCTATAGTATAGTATGTGTATTTGTGCACTTCCACATTTCCAAAAGAAAAACTACAAATATAAATTCCATTACATTTGAGATTCAGTTTGAGCAGATAATATGACAGATGAGCGCTACTGAAATGCCAGTCTTAATGGACAGGTGTCCATTTAAAATCACAGGCAAAGCTGACACTAATGGATTGCTTTGTATGCAGCAACCAGAGAAGAGAACAGGATTGGAAGAGCTTAAGTGTTGAAGCACCCTGCATGTGCAGCCTTTCTGCATAAAAGGAGTTTAATTTCTACAACTCTTGCATTTGCCTAGTTTAACCTTTTACTGTCTGTCTGTCTCAGGCCGATGAAAATTAACCTCCTTGTCATTTAGGTGAAACCAGATGTATTACATGACTAAAGATCACTTAGTGTTGTTCTTTAAAATATGTCTTTTTAACAGTTGTTAACCCTCAGGGATAAATGTGCCAATGTTTATTGTGCAATTTCACAGAACTTCCTTTTTTCCTCAACCCCCTTTTTCTCATTTTTTTGTCTGCGGGGGCGAGATCTATTATTCATGTAATAGTGATAGTTCTGGGCGGTTCATAATGTAAATGGTACTTTTCTGTCAGCCTTACCTGTGAAATCAAAGACATTTAGATGGTTTGGTGTATCAGAATTTAAAGAAAATAACTGTATTCCAGATGTAATCTGTGTTATCTGTTCTGAATTTATTAACTGGTTATATTGTACACTGATGCCAGTTGGCTGGCTTATACAGCATCAATTGTTGGCTTTTTACAGCTTGAACGATTCGTTTTTTGCTTGATAATTAGCAAGTTAAATTCTGAGCCATAATAATAACTGTTGCATATAATAGCTTTAAAACAAAGCCTTTAGATGTTTTTTTTAAATAAATGTTTAGGTAATTGTATTGTTTATTAGATAAAGTCATTTTAAAACTTTCAGAAATTTGCTAACCATC
Organism: Yasuhikotakia modesta; assembly: GCA_036877545.1. Taxonomy (NCBI): domain Eukaryota; kingdom Metazoa; phylum Chordata; class Actinopteri; order Cypriniformes; family Botiidae; genus Yasuhikotakia; species Yasuhikotakia modesta. The sequence continues at coordinate 36,384 of JBAJNP010001613.1, forward strand.
CCAGCCTGGTAGTTTAAAACAATCAAGATATACTTCGACATAAAATCACCCAGCGTGGTATGTTCTACACAGCTTGGAAAGGTCTTGCTTTCATTTGACGCAGGGAAAAATGTCGGCCAGAGCTATGAAATTCCCACCTGGACAATGATGTCTGAAATTCTATTCAATTAATTCCCATGGCAACAGGGGTAAAACACAAAAGAGGGTGAAAAGATGGCAGGAGCGGCTGACTCAGTCTGCTGCGGTAGTGGTCCCCATGTCTCATGAATACGCAGCCCCTCTCTCCACATATACTTCAGGGTTAGAAGCCTACGAGGTAATTATATGCTTTGGAACACTCCACTTAAGTGCACCCAACAATAAAGTGAGTGCATATTCTCTGTAATCTCTTACCTGCTGAGTGAATGAAGATGTGAACTGAAAATTCATTTTTAAAAAATCCTGTGTTATTCTTGGACATTTGGCTTGGAATTGGGTTTGTAAAGCGCTTGTGTCAACCGTATTGATTGATTGTCGTTTCATTTTAGTAACCAACTTGCCCATTAATATTTCTGCTTTCAACTTTAATAAACACCGATAATTCTCCAACTTACATTAAAGCTGATATCAATGCATGCAGCTTCTCTTGCGAAACTCAAAGCTTAATTACAGTAGTAACCGGTGTTTAATGGTTGATGGCTTTAATAAATCAATAAATTTCATGCAATCATGGTGTCATCTAGTGGTGAGCATCTATAACTGCATTGACAAGATCAATCAAGGCCTTTTGGCCTTCAGTCTGTCCCTCTGATAGTGGCAGTTCTTGGGTCAGTACGTGTCACTGAGGAGTTCAGTTGACATGCCGGGGTGTGAGGCTACCATCCACCCCCTATTTAGACGATCCCGGCTGAGTGACTATAGGTGTTGTTAAGGGACATCCGCTGCTGGTGGAGAAGCTCCTCACGCTTGAGAGAGCAGCACTCAAGGGAGGCCGGCAGATTGAGTTGACATGCTAACAATCTGATTGCAGATGGCAGTGAGGAGAAAAGGCTGATGTAGAGAGGAAGGTCTCGACTGACCCCTCTGTCCCCTCTGTGAGTGAGAAAGGAAGAGCTGGGAGAGAAAAGCCAGACAGAGAGAGAGAGAGAAGAATGGACAAGAACATTTCCAGAGGCTAGAAAACATTCACATCCAAACATAAATACATATTATGTGTATTTCATAATAATAAGTAAACTCATTTAATATTGTAAAATGCTAACTTTGAGTGCAGTATTATACAATTTAACAGTTCAATAATCTATATCATGTTTAGAATTTTTAAATAAATTTAGCATTGCACTCTTAGTTGTACACATGAATGCTGTTATTATATGATAGTTCTCAGAGCATTTGGTGAGGCACAGTGCCATAGAGCAGGGGTGGGGGTGGGCCTAGCGCTGGATGTGACATGCTAATTAGGGGAGCTTTGTCTGCCATTGTTCATGTGGGCTTCCAGTGAGCAGGATAGGTTTGGGGGGAAGGTGGGGGGGGGGCATGAAATCAGAATGTCACACTCAGCAGGGATCACCAGCAACATGCACTGCATGTGGTCTTCCTTAAAATCACACTCAACGCACAACTTTAAGGAAGAATTGGATTGTCGGTGCGCAGAAGCTTACAAACTTCACATGTGTACAAAATGTTGCTACAAGAATTAGACTTGTTTTCACAGTTATGAATCAGTGCAGGATAGCAGCCGAACGGTTTCGCAAGAGTCCTGCAAGTTTTGAGAGGAAGTAACATGAAGATTAGAGGGATCGTTTTTCCAGGGCACCACCAGCTGTTACAGAGTCATATTAAACAGAATATCTGTCATGAGGGCAGATCATTCTACATTTTTTTTCACTAACCTAGCATGCTAAACTACTCACCCAGGGCCTGAAATACATATTGGCTAAACCTGCAAATGTGAGATAAACTGCAAACATTTATAGGTCATAAATATTTTAATTCCTAAGTGTCTTTGATTTGAATCACTAATGTCATTTAAATCAGTGACATTTAGTCATACAACTTGATCTAAACTATATAATGCTAAAAATCTTACAAAAGCCAATTCTTTACTCATTTTTGGCCCATGGTGAATGTTAATATTGAACCCTGAACATTCACAGGAAACCATTAGTGATTCCATAAGTAATATAGCATGACATGCATGACCACGTTTTGTCTTTTCAGTGATGCTTCAATGACATCTGAATGTTCATTTCAGAAATGCAACGATCAGTTCAGTATCTTTTTAATACACTGTATTGAGCCATCGCCTTCAAATTTAATGTTAAGCAGCCGGTGCTTTGGTTCACATTCAGAGATATTCAATTCATATTTTACTTTCCTCTCAGAAACTCTGATATTAAGATATTAAACGAAAGTGGCTGAATATGGAGCTACAAGGTTAAGATTCACAGCTGCAATGAATACAAAATTGTGTGAATAACATTCGTACTCATGGTTGCTTTGCTCTGTGCCATTATTTTTTCTTTGACCCTTTTGCTGTTGCTTCTTTGTTATCAGCAGAGATGATGTTCTCATTTCAAAATCAATCACAGAAAGCATAAAACAGCTTGAATATGTACAACATTTATGCATAGCGGGGCATAATGATCGAGAACCCCTTGACATATCTGATTAGCAGCAATTTGAGGAGTGTGATGAATGAACCTGCTGTCATTTTGACCCCGCTTAACCTCTTGATTTTCTGGGTTCAAGTCCAATTAACCTTTGAGAGGGATGGAACAGCAAGTGTACCACCCAGTCAAGTCAATAAGACCCAATAGTAATCATTTCATTTTCTGGTTCATCAAATGAGGTTTGGCCCAATTCACCCATCTCTGTCAAAGGCAGTCGTTTATCAATGTTCAGCTAACACCACAACAATAGAGTATTTGGTCACTGGTGGCTCTCAGAGGAATATTCTCTTCAAACAGGAATGTCACATTCACTTTTGCCTCACCATTAAACTCCACAGCCACCTTGAGGTGTTTTGACAGGTTTCTTTTTGTGGGAATCCCATGAGTGTTTTTCTGACATTCTTCAGCATCAAATGAAAAGATTATTGACCTGCAGGTCATTGCAAATAAAGTTGTTGGATTTAATTAGACCTAGTAAACAATGTAGAATGCAGAGAACTCATGTATGATAGATTACTGCTTGTGATGTTGGATAGAGATTGATGAATGGACACAAAGCCAGTTTCAGTATGCCAGAGTAAACGTCTTCATACAGGAACATAATGTCTTAATGTCAATGTTTTAATGTCAAAAAACATAATTTAATAAAGAAGCATCGTCTTCATAAAGAAACATGAAAAGCATCAATCAAAAAGGTACATTCATTGCATGTTTGGAAATTCATTCATCAATAATGAACATACAATGTATATTTTTAATAGTAAAATTAAAACTGAATGTACTGGCAATAATATTAAATAAGATGGGCTACTAAATGACCTTCTGTATTTTTTATCTGTGGTTTATCTGTTATCTGCTGTCTGTATATAACAGATTAATCTTTTACATACACCACAATTTATGTAAAAATACTAAGCAATATATTAAAACTAACCTATGTAAAGATAAGTGAAGATTCAAACAACCCTAGACCCTCTACAATCTCTCGGAGTGCTGTTTGTTTTGCCTTGAGCGAAGGGAGGGGAAACAACATGTCCGATTATGAAGGAGCCGTCCTCCATTCACAACTACTACCCCTGCATCCAATCTAAATAAAGTGTGCCCATCTGGTGTGCTCAGGAGGTCATGAACCACCTCCCTGAGACCTGAACTCACCAGGTCTGGGGATACAAATTGACAGAGAGCTTTGGCTCTAGCGCCACTGAGCTGGCCACAAGTCAGCCCGTCCCTTGCTGTGTGCTAACAATACACTGCTGGATGGGTGGCTGCGGGGAGGGAAAAAGACTCTTTCCTTTCATGTGCCACATGGCTGGAGTCTGAATATGGGCCAGAAGGGGCTTGTTAATACCATTGTTCTCCTGCACGGTGGCATACGTCCTCACCATATAAACTTTGTTCCGATAGTTTGCCCTTTTCCTCAGCCTTAATTCCCCAGAGGCAGATGCACATTTGTTCAAGTATGTGTTCTTTAGTTGTTAATCTTGAGAGCTTAATAGGATTAGTGTCACTTGTGTTTTGATTTATCAACATCATTATGCGAGGGCTTTCCTTGTATAATGCATGTTTAATATCTAGCAAGCATGATGAGTTAATACATGGATGGAGAATTATGTTTGTATTACTCCTATCTCTCTTTTTTCCCTCACTCTCTTACTCTCTTTTTTTATCCTAATCTCTCTCTACTTCTTTAAATATGGGGAGTTAATAGCAAGTTGCAAGATGCTGTGCTATATTGGGAATTTAGTAATGGCTGACAGGTGTTATTTTGAGTCACAGGCTGAATTGCACTATTGCTTTTATAAAAATGACAATTAGAATAGTATTCACTTTTATTTAACAAAAAATAAGTATAATTATTTGAATGGCATCCTTCTGTTTTTAGATATACTGTTTTTAGATAGCACTCCTATAGCTCAACTGGTAGAGCGCAAAGGTTGTGGGTTCAATCCCAGGAAATGCAAGTACTTACAAAAAAGTGCACCTTAAAATCCACTGTAATTCACGTTGGATGAAAGCTTCTGCCAAATGAATAAATGTAGATATTATCAGTGACATGCACACTAGCAGAAAGTTATAACAATCAGCTATTATCTCTACCCAGTGACACAAATAGTTTTTATTATGAATATAGGATGACTATTGACTACTTAGCCTCTAGGACTGAAACTGTCTGTTTTATAAATAGCAGTAAAATGCAGTGCATGTAATTTTGTTTCTAACTTCAATGGCAAAGTTGAATCATCTCGGGTGATCCTTCATTCTGCGATAATAACTCGAGATGTCAGAATATCAGACTGTATGTTTTGTTTCTGTTTCAACAAAGCCAGCATCATGCTCTGAGAATTTCTCTCTGCTCCAACCTATTGGCAAAGTATGCCATTCCATCCACTCTGCCAAATTGGGCATCACAATAGAGATTGTTCACATTCACTCACTGTACATGACAATGGTGCAATTGCTGTCTGATTATGTGGACGAGATGCCTTTAAAAGGCAAATTACAAGCAATCCCTTCTGATGAGAGGGCCACCAGGCTTGTCGCTCCATGTGTGTGTGTCCCTCTCCACACCCACCCAGAAGGGCTGAAAACAAGCATGACCATTCAAACAAGGCCACACTACATCTTTATGGCTCACAGCAGCTGATTCATTTCAAAGACAACAGAGGGAACATGGAGTTCAATTACACAGCTGATATCATGAATGGCAGATACCCTCAGGGCTCCACTACATCTGTACAAGAACTGCTAACAGAGTATGTGGATGAGGAATATGAAACTATAATTACAAAATTATATAATAATATTAGATAATATTAAATGATATAATATTATTATGATAAAATAATATTAAATGTGATTTAATAAACATTAAAATGTGTGAATATGTATACAGTGCGTATATATCTATATACATACATATGTAAACACACACACAATGTATTTTTACAGATTTTATATATATATATATATATATATGTGTGTGTGTGTGTGTGTTCAGGGTGTGTACATATAGAGATGATACAGATATTTGTTACAGATATGTGCATGCTGTTATGAAACAACAGAGAAAATTATAATAGCCTTTCAATCCCATTTTTCACCTTACAGTCTTGCAAAATAATTTTTAACAAAACCTCTTCATATACTAAGTGCATCTAACAGTCAATACTGGCAACCCTTGTGACATTTGGAAAATTAATATGGACTTTTATTTATTGAACTTTTGGTCCCATTCTAGCCTCCTTTTTTATCTTCTCACCTATGATCCTTGATCTTTCAGGAACAAAAAGATGAATTATTTTAGCCATTGATCCTCTACAGGACTAATAAAATGAAGAAGGTTTAATGAAAGACTGCCACACAGTAAAGGACCTGCTGGCCATTAACCCTGCCGCTGCGTCCAGGCAAGATCAGTGGAGTCCGTGGACATATCAACTCTGTGAAGCAAATTAGTGAACACCATAAAGTATAGGAGTGCTCCAGCGAGGAGCCCTAGGCTGACCCCTGCTAAAGGACTGTGTTACATTTGACCTGCTGGGGAATGTATCACAACATTTCAATTAAAGACTGGCAGGTGCATGAGGCAGGTGGCCATCCTGCTGTTTTTGACCTTGCGTCCAAGTCTGCCTTTGATTTCTGTGTTCTAACAGATGCAATGATGACCCAGCTGTACAATGTTCAGCACACTTGCTTTGTAGAGCAACTGGCCCCTGAAGTTAAAAGCAATTCAAAAATAACTGTTAAAACCATTTTTATCAGACTCTGAGGCTTTAAAATATTTGGCATAGCAGTATTATGGGTGTAGTTTCCTTAACAGTAAATGTTTTCAACTCATTCAACGTCTCAGGATGCAATATGGCAGCTACGCTAATGCTGAATTTATAAAAAACAACAAATATAAACTCTAGCTATGAGTGCTTCTTGAGACGATAACATTTATCATCTCAATCAATGTATATAATCTTCAGGTCATAACTGGGCAGAGGGCCAAGTTCTTATCTGCTTGGTCATTTGAGGTGTTAAGATGTGTCCAAACAAACGGGTGTCCAATTTCCCCCTTTGTCAGGCTGACCTAATCGGTAACAGAGACTCTCTCAAAGGCCTGTTTGTAGAGGCTGCCTATCATATCCCAAAGACTCCACTTGTTTTTTTAAGGAGACTCCATCCTTCTCAGTCATCAAGACCCAGTGGAAGGGGACAGTTCTCATGGCACACTGGCATGTCCTGTATAAGGATGCTTAGTCATCGGGTCCCTTCTGTTCCCGATTGTTTCCTTTATCAGGTGGGTAGTTAAACAGTGACCAGGAGGTGACAGACACATCCTTTCAGAAGCAGAAATGGAGAGATAAAGTTTACAGTGCTATCTATAGGTACAGGCCCCACAAATTCTCCACTAAAACAATAGAGAGGATGCTGCACTCAAACCTGCCACCACAGCTTTAGTTTCCACCTCTTTACTGTTGTTGATGATGTTTGGTTGTTCTTTAACATTGTTTTCTCTCACCTAAAACTATAATATAGATATTGTACCGCCTGACAAATTTATAGTTGACTTCTGTTCTTTTGTGCTTTAAGATTATTCTAAGACCTTTATTTGTCTGCTAAAATAATTGTCACAACCGAAAAAATACTTTTGTTAAAATAATTATGACACAGTTGTTAAAATAAAGCTGTAAAAGATAAAATTAAGCTAGAACTGTAATTCATGTAAAGGTCAGGTCAAACGTCAACACTATAATAGCAATAATGATTCTGACTGCAATGACAATATGTGTTTCAGTTTTGAGTTTGCAAATGCAAAAAAAAATTATATACATGCCAATATAAAAAACCCAGGAAACAGATTATTTTTGTAATCTGAATAACTCCTTACTTAAGTAATGGGTATACTGGTAAAAAAAATTTGATTCCTTGTTTTATCTGCAGAGATTTCACTTTGCTGAAAGCAGGCTCTTGTCGTTTACCCTGTTTTACAAGTGGGTCCCACCTGCCAAACAGTCTGTGAATCAGAAAGAGGAATGCAGACTGACAAAGGGCATATTACCTTCCATTGTGAGCCTGCTGAGTGCTTATTTATTTAGTTTAGTGCCTTTGCTCCCTCTTTCTTTCTTACTATTATACAAGCCAGCAAATGCACACGTGCGCACACACACACACACACACACACACACACACACAAATAGACATACATTCAGGGATTTTTCTGATTATGTTGCTTTTCAGGCAAAGGATGTGAGCTGTGCAGTAACAGGGACTGAGTAACCCTATGACAAAGTAATAGTAGATTGTTGAACAATGGCTACAGTCACTCGTTGTAGGAGGGGGCTCCTGTGTTGCAGCTACAGCTTATGACACACACTGCTGTCTGCCAAATCTGCCAATTAATGAATTGTTTTTCTCTGGAACTGGAGTGGCTTTTGGAGACATTGTGCTTGTTGTGTTTGCACCCTTTAAATCCAAAATGCTGGTCTTAGATGGTCTCGCTGGTGATCCAGCTGGTTCTCCAAAAGCTCCTAAACCAGAGAGACCAGCATAATTTAATGCAAAATGTCACACTGCTTGTCTAATTTCACTTTCACATTTTACTAATTACTATTTCCAGTGCAAAACTGTTCTCACAGTTGTATTTATGTTTTTGACATAATCACAGCCAGTTTAAGCTTATTAATTCATGCCACCTCATCATTTACTCCCGCTACTTTTGTGTATCATTCTTATATCTAATGATGCTATGCACCCCAACTTTGTCTGAACCAACAGTTGATAACCTGACAAAATGTTTACACAAATATTCCTTTCTGACATTTTTGCCATGTGAGCATGAATCAGACCAGGAACAAGGTCCTGAAATGAACAAAGACTTTGGCTTTTCTCTGTGTCTTTGCACCAACTGAATCGAGGTGCTTTCTCCAATTCACTCAGGTGGCTTTCCTTCTCCCAACATGAAAGGAGAAAGCCTCCATCTGCCAGGTCACATTGAAAAGACGGATGCTGCCGTGTTCCTCAGAAGCAACAATGGCCTAGTCTGCACAGGGGTATTCCTGATGATTATTCCAGGTCAGACCCTGAGCCAGCTGTGAAAACTCACTCTTTAGCGCTGCTTCTTTGATTAGAAGGGCAGCTGTAGGCTAAGGCCTCTGTGACCTGCAACTTTTTCGATCCTGCTGCGTGAGGGGGTTTGGCCTTGTATCTTGGCCCATGACTGACTCGTACAGTCTTTCTCCAGGCGCAGAAGATTGATTCTGTCAAGTTGTGCTAAACAATGATAAAGAGAGCTGAACCCTGGCGGGTTGTGTCATTTTTTTCCTCTGTTCATTCAATCTACATTTAATCAATGAGAGGAAATTTTGCATTTTTTTTAAGGTGCAGATCAAAAAGCCAACACTAGCACATTTTTGAATCCAAGTAAACTGACACAAGGGCGTCTTGCACCGCGGAAACGACCTGCGACCTTTTCACAGATGGGGAGCGCGCTCAAAGCCAGGTGCTGAATTTCTTTTTATTTTATATTTTTCTGCCAAAAAGACACATTCACAAGTAGTGGATCTGCCTTTGACACGGCTTAAGGTGTTTCGCCTTTATTCAATTTTTGGATGAGAATTTTTGAGTCGACCAGTTCTATTTATCAATGTAAAATTCACTCAGGTGTGCAAGCTGCAGGGTTATGCAGTCTCAGACCCCTGTGAATAAAACATAGGCTATCAGTAATATTGCGGGCAGGCTGCAATGACTTGCAAGTTCAAGGACTGTATCGATCGGTGAGCTGGGCTTAATCAAAGTCTGTCTTCCCCAGCACTCATTGTGATTAAATAAGTCAGACATTCTGACAAAAAGTATTTGACCCCTTCATTGCTTCTCAATCATGGCTGCTGCTCTCAGCATCTTTGAATGCTTTTGTTCGCAGGGCAAAAAAATACAGAGAACGGGTACAAAAGCTAAATCATGGTGGAATCAATGAGTGCACACACATCTCCCATCCAAATAGTTAACATATCATAAAATAAGCTATGTGCATATTTCACTAAAAGTAACTGTTTTTGGTTCTTAAGAGTTTTTAGTTCTTAGAGTTGAGTCTCTGATCTTTCTTCTATCATTTCTTGAGGAGACAATGCTCAGATCATACAGTTTTCATAGATGGAGTGACTTGCTATACGGAATGCAACGAGCCAACAAACCTGTACAAACACAAACATGTTTACAAGGAATGCAAATAGTTCTCTTTGAAAGATAAAAGATTGAAACGATAGACACTTGATATTGTTCTAGTCAGCTCAATTAAACCTTTACATGACTGGTGTGTTGGTAGTGATTGACAGCTTTAAACTATCTGTTGGCTGTGCTATGGGGCTGGCTTCCTGAGAGATTTCAAAATATCTGATCAAAGACCAGCACACATGCATTTGGCGAAAACACACACACACACACCAGCTGACACTTTCATAACAACTTGCAGATCACTAGCCAGTGGTATCTCTCTTTATCAATGTAACTGTAACCTTACCACAATCAGATGAAGCAAAGTTGTGTCTCTCCATTCCCTTTATGTCATGCACAGATGTGTAGAGATCAATGGATGCATTCATAGAAGTGTTACATCTCTGTTGCACTTTTCATTCAAGCATAGGGGATGCTGGTGTTTCATCAGATAGTCTGATTAGTGATAGGGCTTCAAGGTGTGGGTGAATCACCACAACTAATCAGATTAGCAGAAAAAAACAGAATGTGGGTCTTTACACAACATAAACACATCATTAACATCTTTTGAAAGACAAGTCGTATTTATCAAAACATGACGGGAGATTTCACGATTGGTACTTTGAATCTACAGCAGTAATTGCAAATTCTTATCTGAATTTTGGAAATGTGGTAGATTGAGCGAGATGAGATTAGATTTAATTTTCAAGAAGGAAACTATAATATTGGTTTTAAGGAATAGAAACATTTGTATAACCAAATTTGTATAAACAAAATGCATATGTTGATGTAGGTTATTGGTATTGACTATTGGTATTGAAGTCATTATTCACTAATAGCTTTCTGCTCTAATGCATTTGGCAGACAAAGCATTTAGGCAGTACAGTTAAGATATGTATTTTTTCAGTACACAAGCTACATTGGAATCAAATCCACAACCTTTGTGCTGCAAATGCAATGTTCTCCCAACTGAGCTACAGGTGAACTGTAAACATCACATACGAACCACTGAGACTAGAGTCGTGAAATTCAGTTCTTAAAACAATGAGATCATTTTGTAAGATGGAGTTTTTGGAAATCTCCAAAGATGATTAATTCAGGCAACAATGCTGCTCAGAGAAGTGCACAAAGGAGAACTAAGATGGACATTACATTTTCAATAAAGAATTAGTTAAATTTATACATGGAATATTTGGATAAAAGTGCACAAGTCAGATCGAGTTCTTTATGACACTTTTGGTGCTTCTTGGATGTTTTTAAAGCATGACAGCCCTGTTCTTTGTAACTGTATGGATCAGAGCAGCCTGCACTGCACATTATTAAAAATATTTCTAGACAGGGAAAAAGTCGTAAGGGTTTGGAACTCAGCATGAGGGTGAAGATTTTATGTGAACTAAATACATAAAAAATAAATGTAAACAGGAAATACTGTTCTCAGCTCTTGTAAGGAAAGCTAGAGATGAAATAATATTTACACTTAGGCTGTACACAATGATTATACATGGAAATCCTTTCACACATGCAGAACACATCTATTGTTCCCCTTCTGTGCAAAAACAACCAGAATTCCCAGGAACAGGGTGTGATAAGATGGATAAATCTTTACATTACAGATGTGTTTTATCATCAGAAACAGTGTGCATTCCTGATAACACATTAATGTTATCTCAATCATGTGTGATATACAAATACACTGTACAAATACAAACATACAGTGCAACACTGTAATACTGTATGATATTGACATACTGTATTTCACATAGTTTGCTATACACTGTCAAACATTAATAAAATTCAGTTGCATTATCTAAATAACAATTCAAAATAAGAATTGACAGATGTTGATGTCTTTAGTGTGTGTTGTTTTCTAAAATATATATTTTTAATTGTCAACCAAAAGGTGTTTGTAATAAAATTAAACAAAAAACTGTTTAACATTTTTTTTACGTCATGACAGAAATAGTAAAGACCCAAAGATTTGTAACCAGACACTGTTCAAAGAGAGAAATAGAAAGAGAATGAATATGTACATGTGTATGTGTGTGAAATCCAGCTGAAATACTCTGAGCCATAAGAGCTGCTGTTTATTTCCTTTGTTTCTTTTTTAGGGGCACTTAACAGGGATATATGAACTCAGCCACAGTTGCTAAAACAGCGTTTGAATCCCGCTGTTCCATTCATTCTGCAAATTACACCTGCAGTAGGACATACAGTATGTAAGATAAGAATAGCAAAGAAAATACTTTCATTATTGATTAACCACCATAATCTTAAATTTCTTTTAGGTAACTAAGTAGAGTCCAAGTGAGCAAATGATCTTGATGCGATACCATTACGCACTTAAAAGGCCATTTTTCAGCTCTGTGTGTATCATTTCTGAGAAGTGTTCTGAGAAGTCAGCAAAATAACAAAGAGGCATTTGTAATCTCAAACTATTGACAAAATAGTGCTGGCTTTCTTTTAAAGTGTTTGCAATGTGAGTACGCCAGGAAAAGAAATGATTGTGCCAGTTGTTCTTGCAACCCAGAACATAAAGAGCTGATGTTGCATAACAGGAATTTTGCAAAGGTTGTAATGTTTGTAAACAAATTTGCTTACTGAAATATGCATAGACTATTGTTTCTATATGTATGCATTTATGAAAACGTACATTTGCAATCAAAATTTGCCAGATTGTTAATCAACTCCAAAACACAATACCTGAGCTGGATTTAAAAAGTATATGTATATATGCTAATATGTAACATTATTAAAGTGTTCACCACACTAACAGTATACACACCATGAATGCAGATTCAATTTATTAGGATTTAGTTTTACAGTATGTTAATCTAATAAAACATTACAAACAGCCTTCCTGTAGCTCAACTGGTAGAGCATTGCGTTAGCAGCACAAAGGTTGTGGGTTTGAGCCCAGAGAATGATAAAGAAAAAATAGGTATATATACTGAAAAATTGTAAGTCACTTTGGATAAATATGTTTGCCAAATGAGTAAATGGAAACACTTGTGTTACATGCCAAATTAGAACTGCCAAAAAGTTTAAAAGAATGCAAACTTTTAAGTTGGTTTACAGTATTGCAGAAAATGTGAAACTTTTTGCTTTTTGAGAACTGATTGCTTTTTGAGATGTAATTATTTTTGAAAGCATCATATCCTGTTGCCTGTTTTTGTGATGCTGTCTGTATTTTTTAGATGCTTAAAGTGCTTCTATCATATTTTGAAATTTCTTATTTGTACCGTGGATTTCTGTATAAATCTAGGTGCGTGTAAGTCAAGGTTACATATCTGCAGTGCAACACAATCAGCATGGAATGCACCTGTCGTGTGCGTGTTCATCTGAGTCATTTTCACTGACCTCAGTGCAACGCTATGGAATATCCTCTCATGCAATCGACCAACGAAGTTGTAGTCTCTTACATTATTTATTTTCATCAGCCATCTTTTTGCCCCCAAAACACAAACTCTCAATTAAGAGAAACGAGAAGCTCTGCATTGCATGGTAAGCGATGAGTAGCTCAGATTTCTTCACTCTTTTCTCTTCTGTCACAAGGTTAGCAGAGCACAAACAATGTTTCCCCTTAGTCCAGCATTTACACAGAAACTCTATCTGAAGCAGATGTGCGAACACTTTAATGCGACCAGTCCTGAAGTGCTTGAAGCTCCATGTCCTATTTTTTCCACACGCGTTTTAGCACTGATTCATTTTAGCCTCCCACCCACCCCCCTTAAGAGCAAGATAGAACATGTTAGACTAAAACCAGTGACCTTCACATTCGGCAAATATGTCAGACCACTGCTAGTGGCTCTTCCTTTTCTTTGCTATTGTTTGTAATGTGCTTTAGGAACAGGTGCCTCCCCACTCAATGGCCTCTGGTTGGTTTTGTGTTCTCATTTTGTCTCTCCAATGAAAGCATGTATTAAAAGACACGCATCCTTCAATAAACACACAGATAAAGAGTTTTCATTGTGGCCTCCATCTGAATCTGAGAGGTATAGGTGCATTTTCCACTTATATTTTTTTCATTATGTAGTTAATGAATGCAGTCTGTTAATTCCTTCTTATATTTCCAATACTCGTCAACACTAAAATAAACACACATTGTGCTAGTGCAATTTCTCAAGCCTATTTAAATTGCCTGCATGCCTGAAGGTGAAACACATGCATTGTTCTCCCTTCGGAAAGAGCACCTGCTATTTTCTGCACTCGCAGTATTCTTTTTGACAACTACCAGCATTGGTACCAGAAACTGAATTATTAACATCAAAAATCCCAAAGAGACAGTACAATGAGCCCTATCCAGGGTGAATACACAGGTAGGGCTCAGGAGAGACGAGAAAGGGGGGCTCTTCAGTTTCCATTCTCTTCTTCTCGTGTCATATTTTTGTGGCCTTGAAGTCTCTATAGAGTGGGTCTCCTGCTCTCCTGGTTTTGTTTATGGATCATTGGTTGTTTACTATAAAGCCAGCAGCGGCCTGGAGAGATGTGGGAGATGTTTTATCTCTTGTCAGGGCCTGCTTCAATTAAATTAATGGATCCATTCAGCTCGCTCTTTCCTCCTTTCAGGCACAGCCAGAGAATACATTAAAAGATCTTATGCCTCAAGATGGTGCATCATGGTATTAGCAGGGCCAGCCATTTTCTCCCCCAGCCAGCTTGCTTTTCTCCCCCAAATAATAATGAGAATTTCATCTTAATAACATTAGGTTATATTAGCCAAGGTGCTACATTAACAAAACAAAATGCCTTTACCTCATTTGTTTCTTTGTTTATTTATGTTTTAACAGATTTTTAGATTTTTGACCTTGTTTTTCATACTTACAGAATTACAATAATAACAAATTTGGGTATTTTAATTATATATTTAATTCATTAAATTGAGAATTTCTTATATATTTATTTGCTATCGATAAAAGAATTACTGTTCTTGTGCCAAAATAAATCAGTGAAGACAAAAACAACAGCGAGAACAAAAATTTCAAGTACCACCAAATATTCAATGTCCGCACATATTGACAGAATAAAACTGGTCTGAATTTGAAATATGACAAATCACTCCACTGCAAAACAAGGTAAAAGAGATGTTTTAAGGAAGTCATAGGATAGCTGTGAAAAACACAGTAAAGAGTGTGAGGTAAACCAAACCAGGATGACCAGCTAAAATTACTAATTGGTTTACTGATCAGTTGTACTTTGTTCGATTGATTTGCAATTAATTCTGGTTTGTGGTTCACAGAAGACAGAGCTTGGCGCCAACCTTGGAGGCGACTGATACTCTATACTCACTAAGAGAATGAAGGAGGTGAATATCAATACATTGTTGTGAATCTGGGCTCAGATTTGCGCTAAGAGTGTCTTCCTCTTTCCTTGTGGGCGGCAGTCTCAGTCCACGGAGAGAGTAGATTCTGTTCGTCATGAAAATATACACTTTGATATGTTGAAAGTCATACAGACTTTGTTTGTCCTACCGGCTCATGCTATTAATGGACATCTGTGCATATAGCTACCGTAGTCCAATAACCTTGAAATGTCACACAAACCTGCTTCAAAGGTTCATATAATTCAAGTCTATCTTTTTACGACCACAGGTTCTAAATGATCCCCCACAAGTATAGAAGTAACTTATGCTTAAATGTAACATGGTATGTTTGAGATTTTAATGGAATGTGGAAAAGTGGAAGTTCACTATATCATATAGGTTATATCATATAACAGGTTTTATATATAGATTCCTTAATTTATTATGTATAGCAATTGGTAATAGTTTATTTTATTTATTTTCAGAACAGCTGTGCACAACCACTGTCATTTTACAACAAAAGAATAGTACACACACACACACACACACACACACACACACACACTGTATATGTATATATGTTATTTACATATAGGCTCTATAATTGTAGTATAATGTAAAAGTACATTGTATTACTGTCTAAAGATAAACTTTCAACTCTCTTATAAACCTTGGCTGAAAAATGCATTGTTTGTATTTCAACAGTTTTTGAAAGTTTTACAGTTTTGCTGCAGAGAAGCCTGAAATCTACAGCAATGCTAATTTACAATAATATTATATGATCTAGGCCTGACTCCAGTCCATTAGATTAATCTTTTTTTTTTATTTCTTTACGCAAAAGTAGATTTACTTGAAGAAATACTTGTTTGATATTAACAGTGTGTGTAGTGGTGCCAATATAGAATGGAATGTATAAATCAATAGTATAATATTATAGCAACATCAGTTAATATTATAATATTATAAAAATAGCAGTTTGAAAACATCAGAAATCTTGCTAAAATCTAGTCAATCATAGCGTCATTCATTTGTCTCACTCAAATAAAGGCAGATTTCCTCCACTCAGTCTGCGGAGGAAACTGAGATAAGAGAGGAGGGGTCTGACCACAGACGCCTTCGCAGTCGAGACTGTTAGCTTTTTAGCGCTGGCCGCGCAGTGATCTGGTTACAGCGTCATGAATGTGAGTCCTTAGCCGGCACATTAGAGCCATGCAAGCAGCCTCCCCAGAGAGGAAAGGCCAGGTTTACTGACTCCAGCTCAGAAAGAAGCCACTATCTGTCATGCTGTGGCTGCCACATCTACCATCAGCTTGAGCTGTGATCCACAATGCTGACTGTCTGAGATGGAGGAAGCTAAAACTCAGCTGACAGGGCCATGCAAACTGTGTCTGGATCCTGTGAGCCTGTGGGAATAGTGGGCATCCCGAACCCATAGATATTAAGAATTGTTAATAGGGAAGATGTTACAGCCAGACTGAAATATTACGTGGAGCATTTAAGCAATAAATAGAGAGGCTTTCTCCAGCACAGAGATGAGACAGAAATAAAACATTTACAGTAAACAAGTAAACCTAAACTATAATGCTGCTGTAATCTCATGTGGGCAGACATGGTTTAGATGTTATGTTACAATACAGGCCTTCGTCTGCCTGGCTTGTGCAATAAAACATTTCAGAGTCCCAAACATGATTCTACAGGATCCTTTTAATAAAGCCAAGGCAATAATCTATTAAGATTTACTGTCTTTGTGCACCCCTGACCCATCCAGTGACCCCTAACACCCAGGTCAAACATAGCAGCAGGTCTTTAAATTCACCCCACAAATAAATCCTCAGCCTGTATCGTTCTATTGATAAAAGTATTGATTAATGTATGGCTAATTAGTAGCCATTCAGGAGCCTAATTGAAAATACACCCATTTTGTAGACAAGATGCAGTATAGACTCATCCTATGCTGAGTGAATTACACTCTGAGCTAATGATAGATATGTGATGCCCTAATAAACAGGGTGAGTGTATTGAAGGGTGAGGTGTTCAGAGCTATGCGGATTCATCTCATTTTACCCATCAGTGCATTTGTGTTTCTAATGATCTAACCTTTCATTTCCTTGATGTCATTTACATTGTGAGGAAAACAACTCTGTATTTATGCATATGGATTTTAATTATTTTGTAAACACAAACATTTAATGTATAATTTCTGTATAAAATATGGGCGTTAACTATGTTAGGTTAATTGATGTTAATTATTATTTGCGCTGCTACATTACAATATGGCATTTATACTGTAGCTTACAAGTTTCAAGGCATTTTTAACCAGGTCAAATTTATTACAGTAGTTTTGTATCTAGTTGTTTCTTATATGAATGCTAAAAAAAGGTCCATGCAAGTTACCTCAGGCTAATTGTTTAAAAGATGTAATTTTCCACTTTGTGCTTCTGGAAATCTTAACATACAACTTTACAAACTTTAGCTTTTATAAATTTGACTGGTTATCAAAATAAGGTTATTAATAAGAAAACGCAACATTAGTAAAAATGACATTTAAACTCCTAACAAGACTTTTATTACTTGAAAATTTTGAAATTCTAAATATAATTTACATTTATATTAAGTATAATTAGTAATATAATCTTTCAAAGAACAGTCCTACAACAAGTTATTTTACCATTACCCCTAAATATTCAAACACAAAAGCAAGGCCTATTACACCTGACTAAACCTGTTACACATTCTACAAAATGATATTTCATGTGATATTTGACGTATTTCCACATAATTCAACACATGCTTCAACACATGCAGTGGGTCTCACTGTACAATTTGTTCCTGTCTCTGTATCTTGTGTTGCAGAAATGGCCCGAAGTCCTGATTCCTGCGATCACAGACGATCAAAGTCAGGACAGCTCTCAGGCTTCCACCCTCAGCTCCATCCCCATAATTACCTTGAGTGTACTGCAAATGACCCCACATGGCCAAAATTATTGCCTTCACTCTTTTCCCCACAGCCCTGAATAGTCAACAAGAAATGTACATGCAACAATATATTGCCTTGTGTTTTCTACCTCAAAGAAAATTGTTCTGATTTTGGACTCAAGGTCTCCATCTGAAAATTACTTCATTGTAGAAAAATGGCTTTATTATGACACACCAATCTTCATTTGATGGCATTTTGTTGTCTTTGAAGAGACTAGATTAATGTATACATAAGCATGAATAAATTACTGCACTTTTCTTTCATTTTTGTGGAACAATTTGGATGGAATTAGATTAGGAGCGTGACATCTGTCATGCAGACATGTGGAATATGCCCAGTTGTGTTTGAATAAACCCACGCACACAAACACAAAGATAACCAATATTTTTTGCCTCTAATACTTTGCCTCTGTTTTAATACGGCCGCATAAACACTTGAGACAGGGCACGGTTTGAAATGCTGCGTATTGTAGGAGGGGCTTTATCTTCATTGAACCCAGTGACAAAAAGGCTTTGTGGTGCAGCAGTATTGCAGGCAATCTACCAAAGGAAATAACCAACCTACACAAGTAGTGTATGAATCTGTTTATAGATGCATTAATTTCCCTTTTTTAGGTATTTGAGACCACTGCTTTTTGTCATCTTGATGCACTAAATTCGTTATTGTTATAAATTGCATAACAATATACAGTAAGTGTTGTTATAGACAGCTAAACTTGTCTTAATCTATGCTATAACAATCAACAGTCTGTCATCGTGTAACTAACAAGATGGTCTTTTAACTAGTAGTACCAGAAGATTCAACCAAGCTGCCCTATTGTTTTCGTGTTAACCTAAGCACAGGACAAACAAGATAATTTCCCTTGACCACGCAGGAAAATGGAACTAAAACTAGCACAAGCTGATAGCAGGTTGTAATTGTTTAAACCTGTCTGCCACAGTTGCTGGATGATTAGGGAACCAGCAAGCAAGATCTGTGGGTATCCAACCCTGTTATTTGATGTTACAGATAGATTCACAAGTGTACTATATGATCATTAGTCATTATTATCCTTTCACTATTCATTTTCTTAATAGTTTTCATATTTACTATCCTGGGGGCAATTGTCAGCAGTTTACACACAACACAGTGAAATATCTAGCCAGGCTCCATGGCAGCACTGATTACTGTATCTACAACAAATGATAATGAACTGTAAATGTGTATTTCTAACACAAGTTTGAAGTGACTGGCTGGCACCATAAGCTCCCTGAGCTCTTTTAAAGAGAGGGGGA
This sequence comes from Yasuhikotakia modesta, assembly GCA_036877545.1. NCBI lineage: Eukaryota > Metazoa > Chordata > Actinopteri > Cypriniformes > Botiidae > Yasuhikotakia > Yasuhikotakia modesta. The sequence goes on from JBAJNP010001613.1 coordinate 55,779, forward strand.
AATGCTAGATAAGCTGGCACAGAGCCAATGGTAAAATGGTCCAGCACAGTGCACTGGCATAACAGAGCCAACCAGACGTTTGAAGCAGGTAGAATTGTCTTTATGTACATCAGTCTGCCTTTGTTTTTGTATGCTGTTTGTTATATAACTTAAAATCATATAGCGTTATATACATGTACATGCTGAATGTGATTGTAAAATCTCAAAAGTAACATTGAGGTTCAATGTTACTTTCAGTTCATGCATCACTGAAACGCAGTAACACCTACTGCAAAATTAGACTCCTAAAATTTAGCAGTAGTGCAAAGTCATTGAGATGATTTCTGACACTATAGATGCTTTGAACCAGAGCATGAATAGGATTCAATTCATAAAGCAAAAGTGTCTGGAGAGAGCAGAGGGTTTAAAATAACTTTAAAAAGAAAATCGCTACAGCTATGATCTTACTGTGAGGTGAGGAGATTGTGGTTACACAAAAAACAGTATAAAAGACACAGTCACAAAGAATCTCATAAACACACCTGAAAAGTACAAGTTGCGAGTGTCTTTCTTTTTAAAGCTATTTATTTTATTTTAAGATTAATTTAGAATTTCTAGTGCCCAGGAATCTATGAAAATTTCCATTTGCTGTTGTGACCAGACAGCATTTTTATATTTTTTGTCACAAAATCTTGTATGCAAATAATTGATTTACAGTATACTTGACTGTTTCATATTTTTATTCAGACTTTCAGATGACAAACTGCCATGTATGGTATTTCTTGGGTTTGTGTTCAAAAGAGGGTGGGGTGCAGACAAAGAATATTAATATGTACATTTTGGAATTATGTGGGCTGCATTATTGGCTACATACAATAGATAATGCAGTTGAACTCAAATGAATTGAGAAGATTGAAGAGTGTTTTGAATGAAAACAACCCTGTTACATGTGGACTTCAGAGAGTTTCTCCTTGCTCTTATGATGTAGAGACAAATATATACAAAATGCATCTGAAAGCTGTAATTATTACTGACCGATACCAACTTGAAGCAATTTTCATCATTTGGTTATCTAGAGGTACATACACAGAGCTTCTGTTCTCTCTGTCCATATTTCTTCAATACATCAAGAGATCACAGCACAAAGACATTATGGAATAATGTTGACCTAATTTACATGAGGTCACTGCTGTCTCACCCCTGGTTACATTATCAGTTCTTTACCACTGTGAGTAATTCTGAGCAAAGAAACTGTGATGTAATGATTTTAGTGTGAGGAGAAAACAGAATTAAAGTTATTGTTTAAATATGTAGAGCACAAGAGTAATACTGCCATCTGCTGTATCTGTATAGGCCAGGACTTCACACCCAGATTGTGTGAGGGAGAGAGAGTGGGAGAGAGACCTTGCTCCATGCATCTCTCATAACAGTTTATTAATGAGGAAAATGACTGTGTCAAATCTACAAATCTAAACACTAATTTCTCATCTCTGATAACCGTAGTGACTCTTGACCCATTCTGGTGGTCCTATTTCATCAAATTTATAGCACAGAACAGACATTTTTACTGGGGGCTGAGGGGGTATGTCAGTCATATCAGACTATTCCAGCATGTCTGTATTTGGCTCTGTGATTGTAACAGGGCATATGATCTTTTTACAATTGATGTATGATTTAATTATGTAAATACTAATATTGTGTATTGTGCCAGTACAAAATACATCTACATACACTATACCTCATTTGTGATCCACAAATGTTCTGTAAACTGAAATATGTTTACTGTCACCCAAAGTTTATCCTCCTATTGACAGCACCTTCATCTCTGAAAAGGTTTCCTCAAGACAAGAAAAGAGGTTTCAAACATAAGGAACATTACTATATAGGGCCAAGTTACCATGAGTTTTAACAGCTGCATATTTGCACCTACAGATACAATGGAACATCTGCACATCTAGTGATAAATCTGATACGCACCAGACAATGGCAGGTTAAAGCAGATTAGAGTATCAAAAGCCTTTGTCCAGATAAATGCTAAAAACACTCAAGTGCCAGTATGATCCCTTTCACACAATCAACTTAACAACATATGGGAGACTATATATCCTCCATTAACCTTAAGGTAAAGCTATTTAATATTTATGTTTTCTGCCATAACAAAACACTTTAAGGAGTGTTGCCTCTAAATAATTAAAATTGATATGATACAAATTCTCCTGTGAACAGGTGCTCAGGCAATTGTAGAGTTCCAAACATTTTAGCTGTTTAGTGTGTATTGCCCATAGTTACACTAATGACAGACAATTTGGAACATACAACTTTTTCTATATAAAACACATTGGATATTTTGTGACTTTTTCTTTCTTTAAATCTCTATAATATGATATCTGTATCCAGTCTCCTCTGGTTTTACTGAGTGTTGGATGGTGAGATTTGGGACAGCGCTCAAACAAGAAAATGTCATCACAAACCACCAATGTTTGACCTCTGAATGCCCTTGTGCACTTCAGTTTACAGGATTTGAAGATCAGTGGGCTGAACCAAAAGCTCTTGGAAAGGTTTCACAAAATGTTTGATTTGTTGTCATGTAGCATCTTACACAGTCAGATTTAGTTGCAGGGAAAGTGCCAATTTTGGAATGTTTGAAAGATGAAAGTTAG
>JBAJNP010001614.1:0-58413 GCA_036877545.1 Yasuhikotakia modesta
ACTGGAGTCTATAGCACACGGTCTAGCCAGTGGCTACAACAACACGGACTGTCAGTAATTATGGACAAAACCTGCAACTCGGATGCCACATTCAAAGCTTACGGAAAACGGACTGTCAAAAGTCTTTCACGAATCTTTTTGCGGTCTGGGCTTGCTGTTCATAACTATCAATGGGAAGCCCTTACCCCAAAAAGCATTTGCGGAGGGCACACACGGCGAATAATTCAAGAATGCTCTCGTACTTCTGCTCCTCTTGGACTATCATCTTACTCATTGTTAGAATGGCACGTTGCGATTCTAAGACTTATCATGTTTATAATTTCTACGGGAAAATCTGCTGCCTTTTTTTTAGTATGGCACACCCTTACAGTACCCAGTGGCTCCAACCGCGCCTTATCCATTTAACATTTGCTTTAATTCTGGATATTAAGAGTAACGTTTGGGTGCAGCATAGTGACAACTAATATAAATGATGCGTTTTGCAGTTTTACCATGTGAATAAACAAGTGAAATAAAGGACAACTGTAATAAAAAATAGTATTACATCTGGCTCGTGACATTATTTGGAGTTTTGCAGGGACGCAGCTGACGCGCTGTTGCTTGCGTCTCGTGGATCATCAAATCTGTTTAAAGAGTTAAAATATTAGCATGCAGTTTCTAAGCACGACTAACGTGTTCAAATGTAAACACAGTCAACAGGGAGCCGCCTTCTTATGTTAATGTAAAACTCATGCTCATATTAGTGCTTATTTTAAAACATGTTAAAATGTTTGCTTGATAAACAATGTTACTAGTGTCACGTGCACTTACATGTGGTTAGCAATATACAAACATATAGACAGTCATGTACTTCAAACGAGGCTTGTGGCTTTGCCTTTACATAATTTAAACAGATAAAATAGCACATAATTAAAAGTAACTATTCAGAGGTTTCTAAGGGAAGGGGTCCTGCATACAAATAATTCTCTCCAACTTCTTAATCTCAGACATTGCATCTGTATCCACACTTTAACAGACAGTGTACACACACTGTACTGTAACATCTAAGAAAAAGATAATAAATGTAATCATGACATGGTGTGATTCTTGTGGTTATATATATAACAGCTCTAATAATATAATAGGCTATGTAAAAGATCTCTAGTTATGACGCAAAACAACACAGGTGCAGCAGTGGTGTAAACATGTTAATGCATTACAAAAACTGTAATGAACTGTTGTACAGAAGCAATTAGGCACAACTATAATTTTAACTGTAAACTCATAAAGTTAGGCAAGTTATGTTTTTACACAATTTGCATGTTCTCTCTGGGACAGAGACATGCTAGTTTATAAGTTAATGTTGCTACGTCTTCTCCCGCAGTGAGCTTTGAGACCTGCGATTATGCAGTTTGCAAATAGTGGTGATTTTGTTTGTAAAACCAATTGTTTAATTGTAAAAACAAGCTGTGTAATTCCTAACCTTATCATTTAAACAGTGATAACAAGTTCAGATGAGTATCAAAGATAATGGTACTCTATAATCTAGTTTTACAGTTACAATAATTGTTTATTAGGCCATTTTTACTGCATGTGCAACATTATGTGGTTTAATTAAAAGAAAATATTGGATAAATTCAAAGTCACGACTCACGTGTGAAAGCACGTGACAAACGTTTCTCAGTTTTGTATTTCCGTCAATTGTCATAGTCATTAGAAATGACTTAAGAATTGAAGTAAAACTAATGTGTAACGTCAATGCATGTTGATTTGTGTACAGGTTATTCCAGCCCCAGGGTCTGAGGTAATACAGAGCAGAGAGAAGCAGGCAGAGAAAGAGAGAGGGATGGGAATCCGAGACAACAGATCAGGAGGGTCCATGTTTAAATAACTGATGCTAGTCACGTAAATAATGACACTTGTGTGTGTTTTCTGAAATGCTTGTTATCATCTCATTCATGTTTTAGTTATTGAATGCCTGCTGTGCTCACAGTTCTGGGTTATTTTTTCTTTTTACTTTCCTTTTATTTGCTCCAGTTTGTCCCCTGATGTACTGACTGTATATTTAGTCGTATTGTTCAAATATATTGATCTGTAAGCTTTTGGAATTGGTCAATTGATTTATGTTTTAACAAAAACATGATGTCACGTTAAGAATCTCTTCCTCTGACTTTGCGTTTTTAGTGAAACTCTCACACGATGGCTCTGAATTGTGTGTACACAGTGTAAACAATGGTTTATTATATTTGTGAAATGAGAAAATAAAAATTTGCGATGACAAAAATGTTTTTATTCTTACTTCTTTTGCATTTTTTTAGTTAATGGTATTACTCACTGTTGTGGTGAACATACCATTAGGTCCAAAGCTTAGACGAAGCGTCCGGCTGTAAAAATCCAGCCCAGTCAGTCTTATTTCACCTAACAGTGAATTACTTGAAATGGTCAATGATTTTCAGACATTTTTCAGAATATGTGATTTTATTAAGAAAAAAGTTTTCTACATTTCATGGCATGATATCTTGATAGATCTATACTATAAAATTTGCAAAGAGTATTATTAATCATGCAAGAAACAAAGCAATACATATAAAAAATTAATATGCCGGATGCCTTAATGCAGCATTTGCACACATAGTGTTTTACACCTCATTACAAAAATATACACATTGTACTGTGACTTGAACAGGTCAAAGGTTGTAATCTGATGTTGTTGTCACATGAATATACCAAATGTTTTTCTTGGCTGAATGTTGTCTTCATTCTGTGCTTTATTTATTTTTATGTACTTAGTTGCACATGGAATCAAATGTTTCCAATGAATTTGACTTTTGTTACACATAAAAGTACAATATTTCATTGTTTGTTAATTTTCTTTTCAGCTGTTGTTGCATATTTTATTTTTACGTATGCATGGCATAACAATTTTCTTGAACTTAAAGACTGTAACAGTATTCATACAGAAGTCTTATATAAGCAACTTTATATAAGTGCCTCTGACATTTTACATTTGTTTAACACATGCAGTTTTATTGCTTAAGAAAGTTATTGAATATTAAGAGTGTTTAGTAATGACACCACACTTAGTTTTCTCCTTAGTTTTCTCCATTTCTCCAGTTGAACCATATTGTCTTCTTCTGCGTTTAACTGAGCACATGCAGGTGAGGTAACAAACTTTTTATACTTTCTTTTACATCATTTTTATCCAAACAAGGGATAATTGCTTTTTTCACAAGACCACATCCTTAAAAATTCCCACAGTGCTTTTTTTCCTGTTTTCGAGTTTGCTAGTGGCTTATAAAAACATTGTTTACACACTTTTTACTATTTGCCTTAAAGTACTTTAGTGAAATGCGGATGACATTAAATTTGTTATGAATGTATGAATCTTCAAATCTAAATGATTTATACACAATATGTTGCTCTTTTAGGGTATGAAAAGAAGTTAGGAGTCATGGCTCACATAGGCTTTGTTCACATGTTCTTTTTCTTTACTCTTGACAATGAAACAGGTTCTCACAAGTAATCTAAAGAACTAAAACTGTTATTACTTAACTATAAGTTATTACAACAATTAAATTTACCATAACATTATGTATTTTATTTTAGATTGTAAAAATGCAACGTTCACGGTCGACACATGGACATAACTGACTACTTTGTTTCTCAAAAGTCTGATTTACTCAATATGTTCTAAAAGATTTACAAAGTTAATTCCACACAGAGTTTAGAGTAGACAGTTATACGTATTTTGTCGACTTATTCAGTTGTGTGTCACTTTAAAATGTGCTTGTTGCTTGGTCTCCAAGTCTTAAATCTGCCCCATACATTACATGCAAAAAGTACAAATATGTTATAAGTGATATTATAAAAGAAGCATTTTTGCACATGTGACAGAAACCTCCAAAGGGAGTAGAAGGAAGACATTCTTTCTAGAAGAACACATTCTTTCTGCCATTTTATATATTCTAACATTCTGAAATATTATTTTCTGCTACTGTTACTGTTATATTAAGTACTGCATAATTCAGAAAACATATTATACAATTGAAAAGACCGTTCTTTGAATGTGTGTATTCTAATAATGAAGAGTTTCTATTGTTTTAATGATATCTTACCAATGTAGCTTCACTTTTAGCTTCTTTGGTTTAAAGTTGTCTGCCTTTTTCTGCATATACTGTTTCTTGTATTCTGAACTAGTTGAATCAGACATATCTAGAACATATAAACATACTGAAACAAAATTCATTTAAAATAGGCATGCAAATACTCATGCTAACATGAATGTAAAGAAAGTAACTTGATTTTAATTGCCATTTAATAGAGTTGTTGTTCTGGCCATGTTGACATTTAAAAAAGCTTTAATTTGTGTCAAACAAAATGCAAACAAATAGTTGGTTTTTAAAAGCATTTAAACATTTATTTAATGACAATGTATTAGGGTAACAATAGGGTTTCTGTAAAATCATCCTCTTTCTTAAAGAGAACTGTCTTGAAACAAACAAAGTCTATAAAGCTTAAAGAATTTTGACAGCATAAGCAAATGTAGTCACATCTCATGTGTTTAATATACATTAACTGCTGTTTCTTTCTAAACATTGATATGTGGACTGTGTGATTGTAATACTTTCCATTTTCGTGTGATAATATGACTTCTAATTGTGCCTTGCATTGTCTGTATTTGTAAATAAGGGCTCGCAAAAGTCAGAAAACAATTTCATCTGTGGCCCATGTGGCTTTTCTGTGATTTAATTAGTATTGATACATTAGTTGCAATACACTTATGGAATCAAGTTTACAAAATAATACATAATACAAACTTTTGGGTTTGCTCATTACAAAAACCAGACTTCTAGTATATGGGAATATTATTTTGCATGACTCCCATTTACACATGGTTTTTAAACATGAATATATCTTATTCATTAACAATAAGGCCCTTTTATTTAGGTATTTATAGAAAATATGAAACATGTCTCTGGTTGTCTTGTTTCATAACCTACTCAATCATCATAGCATTTTTTAATTTTATACATTTTATTGTTGTGCAATAAGTAATTGTGCAGTCTACACCAGAAACAAATTTTAGCATATTGTGAAGATCATCTTAATTTGATGGTGGATGGATTGCAACAACGAATATATACATTGGATTTACATGCATTTTGTATGAGGCATTCTGTAAAAACAAGCAAACAAATAATTATTTCTTTCAGTCACTGGGGTACAGCAAATAAAAAACAATAAAAGGAAAATCCAAGCCCAAAAATGAAAGAGAGTGAGAGGGAGAGAGAAACAGCATAACGCAAGTGGTTATGTAACAGTACGGCATGTATGTTCTCTTTGAGAAAATATGTACTCTTCTTAGAAGACTGCTGCACTTCATGCAATCTTTTTAGGCTAGACCACATCCAAAAAACAAGAAATAGTGAGGATAATATGATTTAAATAATGCAGGTTATGAGTATAAAATATTGTTTTAAAATATTGCTTTAAAATATTTTATATAGATGTGGTAAAAACATTTTCTTTTGAAGCTTGGAACATGTTTGTGGTATTTAAATGAAGCAGAATTATTATGGTGCTATTAAAAATATGTATCTTTCTAAATGTGGATTTTTAATCTTCTATTTCAATCTTCTATTTAAATGTCTTGTGGTTGTTGGATGCAGAGCATTTTTGCATGTACATATCAAACATACATATTTAGGCATTCATATATGAGATGTATATATTTCAATATGATATTGCAAGTTAAAAGCTCTGTCTATATCCCCTTTTATGGACTTATATTTCCCCCTATATATTGAAGCATAAGCTTAAAAAAGTAAAATAAACTTTATTGAGTGTTTTGTTTTCTAAATTGCATTTAATGTTTACACAAGAATTATGATGTAAAGAAAAAAAACACTAAGTTAAAACCCTAAAAAGTCCAATTCATCTATTACAAATAGAGTTTCTAAAGTAATGTAGTATTTACTTTAGTGTTTTTAAATTCCTGTAAAACAAAGTAACCTTGTGTTTACATTCTGTATTAATCTTATCTGTGTTTATACTTATGGGCCCAAACACATCTAATTTAAACTAGACTAGTTTTAAACTGTTTCGTCCCTACCTTATAACAACGCATGTAAACATACACATAAGTAGTGCAGTACTTTAATTTGTGACATTTTGGTAATTTGGGCACGACCCTCTCAAAAAACTGCACAGATTCTTGTGGTTCTTTATTAAAGACATTGTTTTTTCATTCACATACCATATACATATCTATCCTGCAAAGAAAATGGAGATCAACGCGTATTTTTCAATATTTTCCCCCACTAAACTGTTTTTAATTTTTTGTAACATTTGTGAACGGCGTGGTCATCGGATGAGGGACTGGGCGGGGCTTCACAGATGAGCCGATTTTAACGAACAGAACTTATATCCAATCATAAGCGCCATCTGCAGACTGAGGCGTTGCTACGTAACCAATGCGGAAGCGGATATACTGAAATCCATGCACGAACTGATAACTGATAGCAACACAGCTAACTGTACTTGTAATACATACAGTGTGAAAAGTATTAGACCTAAGTTTTAATCTTACGTCTTTGCGAAACAAAAGGAGACTGATTTGGTTATCATGGAGTCATTGCCTGAGTTGCTGCGAGATCCATTATACTGGATAGGTGCTGTCACTGTGGCCTGGCTGTCACTGTGTTGTCTGTACTCTCTGTTAAACGGGATTCGTGTGTGGGTTGTGGGCAATGGAAACTTGATCCGAGCATCCAAACTCGGGAAATGGGCAGGTTAGTAGACTGCATACTTCCTCAACCTATAACAGTTCCTAAAATATAACAGTTATTGTTATAACTGATCTTACATCGAAGTGCCCCCACCAGTCCATTCATTCGAACAGAGACCCTACACTTTTATATTGTGTTTAAATGTGTTTAAAAATTTAGCTCTTTATGTTATAGGTTATCGTGTTTTTCTTGTAATATTTCTCTGTGAAATTGAGAGCTTAACCTCCATTAACTAAACTCTTTACACACGACTTAATCTGTTTAATCTTTTAAACTTCAGGTGCGTTTGTTAAATATGTTTTATTGACGATGTAATAGAATGATTTTGGGATACAGAACTACATTGGTAAAGCTATAGAATAACAACATTCAAGCCTGTGGGTAAATGCTGAATATTTATTTAGAGAATATAATCTCATGGCAATAGCTGTAATGTCATGTAATGCCTGGGTTTTAGGTGGAAAGTTCCCTGCAGATCAGACGTGTACAACAGGTCATAGCAGAGGAAATGACGTGTATTGTATGACATAATCTTCACACTCTAATCTCTTTGACCTTAAATACGTGGAGTGGCAAAAGTCAATCATATGAATGATTTTGACCCTATCATCTGAGTTGATATCTAATCAGGTGATTTCAGTAGCCTGTTATTCTTTGTTTCGTGTTCCATTAGCTCAATTGATAGAGCATTGCGTTAGCTGATCAAAGGTTGTTGGTTCCATTTCCAGGGAGCAAATGTACAGATAAATTGTAGACCCTGAGTGGTGCTTTGGATAAAAGCAGCTGTCAAAAGTGTAACTCTAACTGTGTGATCTCATACTCAGAAATGCAACTAATACCTGAAATAAAATAAATATTTTAAGACATCTTTGTATTATGCATTATGCATTATGCATGTATTATGCATGTATTATGCATCTATGCATTACCAAGTATTTTACCCATTTATTTTTTTTAAATAAGGATTGTTGCATTAAATATTTCTGATGCATATACAAAACACATGGCGAACACATGTGTATGTGTATGCATGTATTTATTTATGTATTTAAACTGTTTTTATTTCCAAGTTTTAAATGTACATTATAAATATCCTTGCATATTTTTCATTGTCATTTGTACAGCTGTCATTTGTGAAAAGCGTTTTATAAATAAACTTAAACTTGAACTTGATTAAACTTTGATTTGACAATATCTAAATATAATCAATATGTAATCTAATTAAATCAACCCTGAGCTCCAGCAGTTACCTGTAATTTATAATTATAATCCTCAACTTTTGGAACATTTATATTTAAAGCATGTTTTGGACACTCATATGTAAAGAAAGCACAAAATATGCTGGTATAATTGTGTTCTATTGTTGTCTCTGGTTTAGAATCTTCTGAATGTCAGTGTTGCTGCTTTTGTGAATGAAGCCATTTGTTGGCTCAGGGAGTGGCTGGATGTAATTGGTTGACTGAGAACAGGAGCTGCAATTGGACATTCAGCTTTCTGCACATATCTCTCATGAAGAGCACCCTCAGTTACACGTGCCTCGTCTCCCATTTTGCATGTCTCCCCCCATTTAGCTTGTATTATCCTTCCCTCCTCTTTCTCATGAAACAGTGCAGAGAGTTTTTGCTGTTTCATTTCTCACCCACACCCCTGCTGTATTTACATTGTTACACAATACATTGTGTGTTATTGATTGATAAGCACAGACCTAGATCATTATACAGTCTGCTTCATTAGACGTGTAGCTGAAAGTTACACTTAACATAAAGATTAACTTTAAGCCTTATAATGTACTTTAATACCTGAAGTTGTTCTATAACATAATGCAGATTATCTATATTAACTACAGATGTGTGTGATTCATCATTGTCGTCCTTAATCCCATGAATCTGTGTGAAGCATTTACTTGGAATTGGAGTCAGAAATACTGGAACGTGCGTATTAAGCTTACGCACATTCATGCACACTTAACACTTAATGCTGTGACATAATTAAAATCATTTTATATTCATCATTTCAACGTGTATTGCAGTTCTGTTTATATTCTTTTAGTTCTTCTTAAACTAAGGCTTTTCTTTTGCAAACTGTTATGAATGCTTCATTAATAGATATTTATGAACTGCTGAACATGACTGTAACGCACACTTGAGAGCAGAAGACATTCATAGTTCTCCCTCTTTCTGAAAATATCCTGCCGCAGGGAAAAATAAATGCATCTAGCTCTATTTTTAGACCAGCCGTTTTTAAAACCGTCCTTTTGAACAGCAGTGCTGATGTGAAGCAAATAAAGCCATCGACTGAGGCACGTGGCGCTCCATGCTATTTAAAGAAGCATGTTACTAAGAGTGGGGGCCCAGGAGACACTTTGAATCCTCTACTGCGGCATCCAATGAGGAGGGAGGATACCGGCTTGCGGACGGAGAGGGGTGTGCTATTACATAACACTGCAAACATGGGAACATCCAAGGGCAGTTAGGGATGGCACTTTTGTTTTTCTCAAAGTTTTCCAGGTTCGAGAGAAAGAAACACACAGCATTGGTGAAGCCTGACAAAGCTGCCTGTTGAAAATGAATTGAACTTGAATCATCGTATCACATCAGTGATGTATTCTGTACCATTGCAAACTAACATGCTTGTCTGATGTGGTTCATCATTATCTAACCTGATGAATGATGCTGCTTATACATGGCATCAGCTTAAATGCTTCTGTTATAAGCAGTAGGGCTGTCTACCCTGCAAGCAGCGTGTTATGTAGACACTGTTGCACCCTTTGTCACAGCTTAATTCCTCTCAGTTGCCCTTATTCATTCACTCAACAGTTGTGCAGTGTTTGACATGCAGCTGCAAAAAATGCAGCAAATATGTGTGGGCCTGTGTGAAGGCAACGGTATGCAGCAGATACATGGAATTCTGTGTGTGAGCTTGTAACTATATGCAGCAGATGCATGTGGTTCTGTGTGGACATTTTTCTGTATGCAGCAGATGCATGTTGTTCTGTGTTGATGTGTGTCTGTATGTAGCAGATACATGTGGTTCTGTATGGATGTGTGAGTGTACGTATGTCCCGGTCTGCGAGCCCAGAGAGCAGAAGTGCAGTGTGTGATGCCGGGGAAGCTGAGGCTCGTTTGTATTCAAGTGCTGCAGCTGTTCCAGACGAGGCTGCAGTGGCTGCCTGGTATTTTTAATCTCCTGTTTCTTTTTTTAGCCCATAGAATATTTAGCAGCAGTAGCAGCATCGGTGTGCGCTGTGAGGGGGCGTCTTCACTCTTATAAGATCATTTCTCAGCTGACCAGATGCCAGCATTTAATCTTTTGATATGTTAGCTGGAGAAGGTAAAGGAGGAACATTTTCATATGTGTGGTAGCCTGACAATTATTAATTAAAAATATACAAATAACTTGGTTTTTCCAAGTTGCCTTATTTGTTACCTGATACTAAGTTTTTTGACGAAGAGAAGAACCTTAGGGGTCAAAAATCAAATTATATTCTGTGATTATTTTTATGTTGAAATTGTGATTGTGTTTCTATTGTGATTTTGTTCAATTGTTATTATTTAACTACAGTAAGCAAGATATTTATGATGTTCTATTTTGTTAGATTCATATTGTAACCAAAATAATGATGCCATTGTTTTCCTTTAACAGTGGGTTATGCCTAACTGTCATTGTTGAAAACTGTAATCTTTATTTTAGGCAAATAAACATACAGATTTGATGCAATAGAAAAGCACTCTACAAACGAGGCCTGTTTACTTAGCGTGGCGTGCATGATTTTTCTGAATAAGATTTCCGTTCATTCACATTTGCAGTGTGTGTTGTGGACATCGCTTAGGGTGCGTTACGAGATGGAGGCATTAGCCACACAGCAGCATTCATCCAACATTCACTCTCTGTCCTCACCTAACAGTACACGCTCGAAGCCTTTCATCTATCCAGTGTTTTTCCTCTGCTCATGTGGAGTAATGTATTGTAAATGTGCTTAAAAATAACTGGGAAAATGGTTCCCTTGCCTCTAACTGTGTGCCGCCCCCTCCCAACTGTACTCTCGGTTAGCCGCTTGCCTTTCACTCTTCCTTTCTATTTTTAACTGCCCTCAGGATCAGCCTCACTCGCTCCTCCCCTGTGCTGCCTTGTTGTTCGTCATCCACCCCTCCCTTCTGCCCTCTTATGTGTTACTCCAGTCGGTGTATGTGTTTCTTTTGTTATCAGTTTTTACACATAAACTTGTGTTGAAATTGTACTTGATGTATAATTGAATGTGTTTGGAAATTCTAAATTAGGAAATGCACCTACTATCACAGTATCAATTCAAGCTTAAGGAATCACCTTATTTTTACAAGTCCAAAGTTAGCACAGAACCAGCTGTTACTAAAGGCAACTAAAGGTTACTAAGGGTCCAGCTGTTCCTCTTATGTTTCATAGGAGCTGGACGACAGAAAAAATGGATTGCACATCTAATGTGTTTTTTTATGATAGAGGTTTTAACTTGACACACCATCCTCCAACTGTGGTGCTTGGGGTGCAAAATGCTAAAACTGTGAGATGTGATGAAATAGGTAGTTATCATAGAATACAAGACTAATGTATTTTGTAAATATTTATACAGAGTGATTTGTATAAATGACCCTTAAGTCTCTCTTGGACAGGGTAAATTTCTCTAGTTTAGACTGCAAGTCAATCATATGCTTCCGTTCAATGATTGTAAAATTAAATGAACACTCGCCTCTAAAATCTATTTGTAATGTTTTAGTTCATTCACATAAATAAATTATTACAATACACCTTGGCTTTCCAATACACTTGTATTGAATTCAATAGGCTTGAATTCACCTGTATGTCATGTATTTTTTTATTAAAATATTTTATAGATTGGCAGCTATAGTTTTAATGTTTATAATTCACACGCTTTCTAAATAACATCCATGTGTCTCTGTCTCATGTGTCTTTTTCTCACAGTTGTGACTGGGGCCACCGATGGAATCGGAAAAGCCTATGCGGAGGAGGTACGATTCCTCAGGTTTTATTTGTATTTTTTTCTCTCTTGACGGAAATCACAATGAGTCATCAAACTAGAGGTCTCGCAAGAGTTCAGTGAGGACTCCGCTCTCAAAGGCTTTCCTTGCGCAGTCGACAAACTGGCAAATTTACCTCCTTTCTGCCTCTCATTTCTACTGTTTGATTGCCATTATAATCTATTAAATATTATTTTGTGTAATTATGCTCAAAATATATGAGATTCTGTTAACAACATCTGATTCAGTATTTATGTAATTTAATTTTTAATTTAGAACAGTATGTCTTAGATAGTAATAGGTTTAGAATTGGCTAGTTTACAGGTTTAAATGATGATCTGATTGTGTGGTTTAAATGGTGAGTTTCTCCTCTGTTTCTGTGCAGCTTGCTCGAAGGGGTTTCGCTATAGTTCTCATCAGCCGTACTCAGGAGAAGCTGGATGAAGTGTCCAATGCTATCAGTAGGTGTCTGCTTGCACCTGTGTGAAACACTGCACGCTTGTGGTCGATCTGGATGTGGGGTTTTAGTTTCTGATATCTAGAAAGCAGGGTTTAATTTGAGCAGTATTGATTCACATGTATTCAGTTTAATTTCAGCAAATTATTTGCACAGAAAGAATTTCTGCATAATTTTTAATTTTTAAAAAAATACTAGGAAACAGATCTGGTTAGAAATCAGAAATAGGTTAGTCAGTTGCTTTTACTAGTTTCTTGGATTGACATTCACAGAAAAGGTATGTGGTTATCGGCTAATGCTAATATAAGATGTGATGAATTTGATTGGTCATCAAATGTATGTCAGTGATGTATGTCAGTCTGTTTCTTCATACACTTACCTTCCCCCTTGTTTAAAAATAGACTTATAAAATCAAGAATTTAAACTGTACAGACCTGACTGTGTTGCTTAATTTTTGTTCAATGTGCTTTTGGAGGGAAGCTTTATTTTTTATGCCTCTCAATTTCATACTAATCTTACCCCAAGTGAATCTGTTACTGGGTCCTGTTGTATTTCTGGCACCGCATATGCAGGAAGATGGGGCTGCTAGTATAACATTTGAATGAATGGAGCATCAGTGCCTGAATCAGTGATGCCCCCACCGCCCATTTGTTTTTCCAGTCTTTTGATTGGCTGACTCCTGATATGTGGAAGATGGCATGATTTACAGCACACACACACCCATGTGTGCACCCATGTGCTGGCAGAGTGTGTGTGAGCGAGCGAGTGAGAGAGAGAGACAGACAGACAGAGAAGGAGATAGAGAGAGACAGAGAGAGACAGAGAGATAAATAAAGATAGAGAGAGAAAGCGATAGAGAAACAGAGAGATAGAGAGAGATTGAAGAGTGCTGCTTCTGTTCGTGAGGCAGCGAGTGTCTCCCTCAGCTAAATGAATGTGGATGTTAATGAGCCAGGTTATTTTTAGCTCTGTGTTGAAAGGCAGGCTCTCTGCCAATAGAGCTGCCTGGCTGCTGCAGCAGAGCGCGACTTCACAGATGGAGGTGGATCCTGGAGATGTCATGGCAGGGATGAGATAGAGAGAGAGAGAGAGAGAGAGCAGAGAATGGGGGAAATCATCACAGTGACCTCTACTGAACATTCTGTATGAAAAAGTGTTTCATACAGAACAGTTTTGTTCCAAAACCTGTCATAAAAGTGATGGATTTGGAACAGTCTACATAAGCAGCAACTCTAACTATAACTATAACTAACAGGGATCTCAATTGGTTTTAACAGAGCTTGGTGTTAGCATGCAGCTAAGCTGCTGTAATCAGTATAAAAGCACATAAGCAGATATTTTATTGGTAGTTTTTAGTTATATTGCTCTTGCCTCTAAATTATGGTCTCTTTCTCAAATGTAGTGATGGGACTTTTGAGACTTTTAGCTGTTGTCTTCCGCAACAACTAATGTACAACTAAACTGCCTCACAAGCTTTTCAGCACTTGTTTCTTTCTGATTTAAATATGCATCAATATCCCCTAGTTTAGCTTTACTAGCAATAGTCTTAAGGTCTTAATAATCTTAAGGTTTAATACCCTTGTCTTAAGCTGGTGCATTTTGCTGAATACTTTCCCATATTTCTTGATTTTTTTCAATGAAGCAGAACAGTGCCTACTAGAGTAAGCAAGTGAATGAATCCTTTTTGTCTGTCTGCCTGTTCATGCTCTCTCTCTCTCTTTTGCTATCTCACTCTCCTTCATCGTACTCTCAAGCACATTTAGATAGAATGATGGTTAGTTAGTCAACAGTGTTGTTTATTTGCACACATGGTCTGCATTGTTTTATTTCACACACCAATTCATTAAAAGTAATGTTAACACATGTACAAAGCAATTCACCTGCTTCATGCAAGTTATACTTTATTGTTGAGGAGTTGCAGCAGAGAATCAGAAATACTTTGCTAGGAACGTCACTCATGCACTTCTGTTTGCATCTATAACATGCATTATTAGTATATATGGCATTTCACTAATATGGAAGCATTGTTTTTGCAATTTGTTTTTGCATTTCCTTTCTTTCCTACTATTTAGCAGTTGTGTACTTTTCTTTATCTTCTAGAGAGCAAGTATAATGTAGAGACCAAAACCATTTCTGCAGACTTTGGATCTGTGGAAATCTACCCTAAGATAGAGTCTGGACTGGCCGGCCTTGAAATTGGAGTATTAGGTATGTTACATATTACGTCATAGGAGCAAATCTGACATTTGACTCTGTTTTTATTTTTTTGGAACATGATGTTCTGGACTTGATGCGTTTTTATAATGAATTGTTTAGCGACTGTTTGGTATTTGCCTCCAACTTGTGGACAGTGGAAGGAACTACAAGTGTGTCTCTAATCGTGCATTTGCTTTGATACTTTTATTGTGCCGCCCTTAAACTTGTTGTTTTGTTTCTTCCACCTGCAGTTAACAATGTGGGAGTGTCTTATGCTTACCCAGAGTTCTTCCTCAACATTCCTAATCTGGACAGTGTGAGTTTGGGAAATTGTTTCTTTTGTAATATGTGTTTTTCAAAACTCTTGTATTGTAGTAATAATAATAATAGATGTGTGGCAGTCAAGTTGAGAATCTTATTTTTAATGTGTGATGTGTTTTGTTAAACTGTTGCAGTTTATCGACAACATGATAAACATTAACGTCACATCAGTTTGTCAGGTCAGTAATATTTCAGCACTAATGTGTTTCTGTGTTTTCCATTTCAACTTGTGACTGGAATGTAGCATGAAAGAGAGACATCAGTCATTTTTATTTGAACAAAATCAATGCAAGCTAAAAATATACAGACATTATATACAGTACAGTAACTTTAATGCTCATGAAAGAGTTAAAAGCTGCAGTATATACCAGTTTTAAATAACTGCATTATTAATGCATGCAGTAATAACTGCAGTTTTAATGCATATTGGATGATTTCCACAGTTGTTAATTTTGCCTCAAGATTCACTTATAATGTTCTCAAAAAAAAGTGATTTTCACTTTCTGAACACTTTTTTTTTTTTACAAATCTAACTGATCTATGAAATACATTTGCAACGCTACCGGCTTAAAAAACACGTAAGTTAGGTGTGCAAAAAAAGCTGCATGTCTTCCTGGTTTATATACCACAGACTAAAATATTAAGTCGATGCTGCCACTCTCAGGATGTAAGATGTATTACTCTATGGGCGCAACAGGTGTTGCAAGGTTGAAAAGTGAAAGTTTACAGCCTCATTGTACAGTTGCAAAAAACATTTTAAAGCAGTATAGATATGATCCTTGCAGATGACACGATTGGTATTGCCGCGGATGGTTGATCGGTAAGTTCATAAATCATCAGCATTTTCTGTACATTCAAAATCTGTCTGTCTGTCTGTCTGTCTATATCATTTTTGTGCAATGTAAATGCATACAATTAATAAATCATGATTAAATTGACATTTTGTTTTTCTGTATCACTTATATAACAGTTACAACTGAACATATGGGATATACTGTTAATTACGTTTTTGTAGTAGAGGGACAATGCAAATGAACATCAGAAGTATTTGGAAAAATATTTTTTTTCCCCAAAAATGTATTTCTCAGAAGGATTTAACGTCCTGATGTTGGCTCCTCCCATCTAGTCCACTAGACTCTAGTGTACAGTAGTACATGATGCAACAGTATATACACTGGCATGGGCACTTGTTGCCATAGCAACAGGGATGCAGGCCTCTATTAGCAGGTACACATGCATTAGAAGGGATAATTCTGTGCCTGTAAATAGCTTTGAATGGAACAAATAACATGGGTCTTTATTTAACACAAGTCTTTATTTAACATGCATACCTATTGCATTACAATTTAATTTGTAAATGTAACAAAAACTCTTCTCAGGTCTAAAGGAGTAATCTTGAATATTGCTTCAGCTAGTGGCATGTATCCAGTTCCTCTGCTCACCCTTTATTCTTCCACAAAGGCAAGTCATCTATCAAATAGTGCTGTAAATACCAGACAGTTGATTGAAACACTGTGAAACATAGATCTTTAAATTTAGTGCATACATTTATTGTATGCACTAAATATATATATTCCAAAATGGCAAAGTTTCAGGTTAAGTAACATCTGACTAAAAATACTCACTTAAACAGGCCTTTGTGGACTTTTTCTCTCGTGGACTTGATGCCGAGTACAAAAGCAAAGGGATCATTGTACAGGTGAGGAACAATTAGCGTTTTGTGTTAAAACGGGATTCTATTAGAGAGCCAAACGGGTTTTAAACCTCACTGTATTGTACTGTTGCTTGTTTTGCATTTTAAACGTATTTTTGTCTTAGATTTTGTCAGTGATTTATTTTGCTATGCTGGCGATGACATGTACTTTGGAACTAGTCAGATTTACGCTAGTTCAAATATTTATAGTGATACTGTGTGTTCTGTACTATCTCAAAGAGCGTGCTGCCATTTTTTGTGACAACCAAACTGAGCAAGATCAAGAGGGCCTCTCTTGACATCCCCACTCCAGAACGCTATGTCAAAGCCCAGCTGAGCACTGTGGGCCTGCAGACTCGGTCTAATGGTTACCTCCCGCATGCCATTATGGTGAGAGCCTTTTCATAATATACCTTCACTGTCTTTTATTTAGTCCTTATGTGTACAATAAATTTAATAAACAGAGTAATTAGAAAGCCTCTTAGCAATCCTCCAGCTTGTGTGTGAGGCAATGTTTCAGCTCCAATACAAGAAAAGCTCAATAGATGCCATTTGTGGCATGATTTTAATGATAAATACATCATTTTGATTAGCCCCTTAGTGTTTTTCAAAGCAAAAATTGTGGTCACAGTACGACACTTAGTGTCAGTGGATGTAAACTGGCCATGAATGTTACAGCACAATATTCATGGTCACAAGTATTGAATAGCCACAAGAAAAAATGAAACTAATGTGATTAGAATCGCTTGCCATCACTATTATAAGTGAGGGTTGTGTTACAACTGAGGACTGCAGTGCTAAAGCATAATGCTAGTGCGTTTGTGTCTGAGATTTGGAAAGCCTGACAGGACATTTATGTTGTTGCTGCAGGGTTGGGTGACGACTTCTCTGCTTCCTACAAAACTGCTCAACAAATACGTCATGAGGATGGGACTGTCTCAGCGCATACGCTATCTGAAGAAACAGAAGCAAGGTTAGAGAAGAAAAACAGACTGAACGAGAGAGGGATGGTGTGACGTAAGCGAGAAAGAAGGGACCATATAAAACGAATCAAATCTATTCCCTTTTGCTGTCAGGGGCCAAGAGCAGTCATACCAAACCGCTTCTTATAAGTCTGTTTTCATTGAGATAGTTTGAACCAAGCGTGAAATTTACAGGGTGTATTGAGCTTTTGAGAGTTGTAGCTAACCAAAACATGATTCGCTTGAACAGATTTGCTGACCAACAGTTCTTATTACGTCTGCTAACTAGGGACGGCTGCAGAATAGCTAGTCTATATAACCTTCTTTGTGATGTAACAGATGCTAAGCACTTATCAATTCGGTTTATCCTTAAATTTAAAACATAGAATAAATGAGTAGTTCTTTAGTAAAATCTGGCTGATAAACATCAATCAAGAGATACATGTTTCCGTGAATGAACTTGAATGAACTATCTATTGGCATCAGCAGTACGTCCATTATTTTAATCAAAAGACATGATTATGCTTTTATCCACCACAAGCACTTATTGCTAATTTTCTTAAATTGGCCAGGATGCCTGCAATCATCACAAACAGCAAAGGGACGTCTACAAATGGTACACTTGTAATCTTGATCCTTGTTTTTGCTTGTTTGCATCTGACTCAGCAGTTGTTTACAAACTACATGTTCTATTTGTGCTTATCACAGATGGCATTGTGAATTCTAATTTTAGGGCATCACTTTTAAAGTAGATGTGCTTATATTACACTAACACTGTTGTAGACAGTTAATGTATGTTCTGTGTGTTGTGCATGATTAATGTTTTTCACAGATTGTTAACACTGTTATACTGGTACTGCCGGTGATATGATGCAAACTTCAATTACAAGGCAACAAATTATTTTCTATTGAAAGTAATAGTTCCGTTATTCAATCTGGGTATTGGTAGTGCACTATTTTCACCAAATCAGCACTAGAAATTTCAGTATTCCTAAATGATGTTCTGGAGGTTTCAGTGTGAATGAATTTTACGCATGTCAGTGTAAATTTGGCAACCACAGAGTAAAGGCAACAAGTGCAGCTTTTGACTGTAATGCTGTTGGATCCATTGCAGTATGTGTTTCTCAATTAATTTTGCATTTCAAATAAAAGAAACTCTTCTTATGGTTGATGGATTTATTGGAATCTTAAATCATTCTTGCCAACAGGGGTCACAGGTCCACTCTTTGAAATATGTTTTTGTCTGTGGTCCTATATTATAGATGCTTCTAATTTCATTTGACAGGCCTCTTGAAATATAATTTAGAATATTACTTTATATTATAAGTATAATAATAAGTATAATTATAAGTATTCATTATTAGTGAAAATTTATTAGTAAATTTTCGACCAGTGTTGTGCTCTGCCAGGCTTTTGTCTGGTGGTTATTTTAGTAATCATAAATTATTTCTGTTAGATTTTTATTTTGTGAGTTTAATATGTTTTTGAACAGCAAGTAGGAAGATGTATTGATGGAACAGGTATATGAATTACAATGCATCTGTAAAGATTGAATCTTTGCACCTCTTGCGTGTCTTTTTGTCCCCAGCAGCCACAAACTATTGTGTCCAACCCACACACATTCTCTTTCAGTAACTGTATTCACTGTGTATTCATGTGCTACCAAAAGGCATATTCTTTGAGCCCTGATACAATGAATTTTACCCATCTCTGTTGCTTTGTACCGGTGTTTAAAAGACCATCTGTCTGGTGTCACATCCATCTTTTCTCTGTCGTATCCGAGTGCCAAATCCTAAGAGCTGTCCTTCTGCTCCCTTCCTGCCGTACGCCGCATACGTACTTGTTCCTGGCTGTAACAGAGGGTGATTCCGGAGGATACGAATGGAAGTCGGAAGTGTGACAGTCCTGCAGGGAAGGAGGAGTCAGGAAGAAATCGGGCACTGAGAGACGGCTGAGTGGGAAGAGAAGACCTATATAAAGCCTCACAGCAGCTGTGGGTTGCAAACATTCAAGACGGATTCTGAACAAGAGAAGCAAACAGACCAAGGAGCATCTTTCCAGTTTATTCATCTGCTTCTGTGACTAGCAGTCTGGCTTTCAGCTTTCAAAGTGTGATTTTTGGAGGACTGACTCGCTTGGCAACTTGGCTTGGACAGGCACATCACAAATTTCCAGTGAATTAATTTTCACTAAAGGAATTTGAAGAATCATTTCTCACTCCAATCAATCCTAGAACCTCTCGGGAATGACCACACATTCGTGGAGATGAGCTACTTGAATGCTTTGCCCAGCCACCGGATGGCTTTGGCTATGGAAGAATTTCCCCAGCTGGTTGGGTTAGGCAGGGCCCAGGACTGTGAGAGGACCCGGTCCATCTTGCTGAAGAGGACCCAGTTCAGCTGTGATAAAATTACAGAGGAGGTGGAGGAAGAGGAACCATATCCAATAGGGAAGGACAAAGCACGCCACTTCTTTTTACAGTCTATTGAGAGTCTGCGCAGATGCACGCAGAGACGTCAGTGATTCCAGGCACATGCAGGCCAGACTGGACCTTATAATCTGGATGGACAGTGAGACTGAGATTCAGTGTAGAATGGAGTCTTTTCTAAGGGAAATGTCAGGGTAGATGCTTCACAGTGAAGCCAGACTGACATACCCAAACTGTTTTTATCTACCAAAGATGTGTAATCTTGTGTTCTTGTGCTTTTTCTTAAGTTAAATGATTGTATATGCAGTAATTGTATTTTGCACTAGTAGGTGGATAATGTGGAAACATTGCCTTTATTTTTGCATGTGTCCTTCTGGCAACGACAAGTTCATTCATTGGTTCACATTTTGTAGGAACTAGTTGGGTTTTATCAGTAATTAAATATCTTCTTAAGACTGTTTTTTTTCACAAATGCTTATACTGTAAAAGCATCTGTTTAATTTTTAATTGCATTTGTCTTTATACAAACTGTACAATAGTCAAATTTGGTATGTAAAATTTGAGTATATATTAATTTACTATATTTTACAACTCTATGATGTTGTAAAAAACCATGTAAAAAGTCTGATTTAAAAGAAATGGACATTTCCAGGGATTTTGTATGGTTGCTATTTGCTTCAACCTGATAATTCATATTATCCTGCAAAGAGCGTCTTGTGTTGCTTCTAGCAAAAATAAAATATATATTTTCATGTAAAATAGTTTTTCATTTTTGCCTTGAAATGTTTCAGTAAAAAAAAAATCTGTAGGTATTTTTGTTTATTGTTGTACTGTTATTCTGGTTAATTAACTTAATGACTTTTGCTACCCATTTAGAAAGAGTGCAAAACATCTCGATTGTCATAATTAAGTAGTGACACATGGTCTTTGGCATGACACCTTTAATGAGCTTGGCTTGCTGTCACTTCTGAAATAGACACAGAATTAATGTAGATTCAGCTAAATACCTCAATTAATGTTAATTCAGCTAAATACCTCAAACTCCTGACTAAAAAAAGCTGAACTTTCACAGAGGTGTTTAAACCCAAGACTACCACTTCATGAGTTTGCAGCAATCTTCACGTTTCTGTCTCTGAGGATGGAGGTCTCTCTTCCTCCATTAGGGGTCTCTGTTGCTACATCATAATTCCTCTCTCACGCCTCCTCAAATTCTTAAAGATATTTTTAAAGCCATTCAACATCCGCAGAGCTTGGCTCAGATATATGACAGCATCATGCAGACCTTGTTTGTTCACAAGGTTCACAAAGCATCTTTCTCGCTGCCCTGAGCCTTTAGAAATGGTAATAAATCTAATTTGTCGAACAGTACTCCTCATCGCCAAACAATAACATGCCATAGCATCTGTCCGTCTATGAAAGGGCACTATGATAAACTTTAATGATGCCAAAACCAATGGCCACCTTTTGGCCTATGAGTTGACCTAAGTCCCATATGTCTTTGGGGTGCCTGATTTGCATGTAATTTTGATGGATGGCATAGATTCAAAGCTTTCGTCAGTTGGTGGTGGGTGAAGAGGTTAATTTGTTCATTATAATGATTCGTTTTTACTCTTGTCGAATGCCAGCCCCACCATTCAGTTGCCCACACACCAGAATTAATGATAAAACTTTTGTGCACTAATTGTGTTGATAAACAATGTAATGAATGTTTTCCATTCACCACAGCACTATTGGGTAGACATGTATTCAAATACAACCGATGTGTGTTTTGGGCATTTGGAATGAAGGGCTAAAGTTATTGAACAGTAGCGGAGCAGTTTAAGGCATGTGGCTGGGGAGGAAAGATAAACTTGCTTGAAACTGGGGAGTTTTGTACTTCTTAAAGTTGAGTTATTCATGAATTTCACCCTTCACTTAATAAAAGAAGATGCAGGCATAGAAATATCCTTTTTTTAAAGGAAATACCCAAAGCGGAACTAAAAGACGTAATTATTCTAGCTCTTTGGTATTTATTGGTTTATTTCATTGGCTTCCTTTCCTTCATTGACCACTTATATCCTCGGGGTAGAAGGAACACATTTCATAATACTAGACTTTCCACATGCAGCAGTGGTGTATGATTAAGTTTTCTGTCCTCCATTCTTTCTTTACCGTATAATTCAGCGCCACTAATTTAGAGGACCAAGCATATCGGCAGGGACATTTTGGAATAAATTGAGTGTGAAGATTGAAAGGAATTAATGTCTTCTTGACTGTGAGCAGAATGCTCCCGTCATATGAAAAGAAGGAAAATGGTGGCAAGGACCATATTTCTATGGTGATTTGTACATTAAAGGTTGATTTAGCAAAGTCAATTAATGTTCCTTCCTCCAGAGGCTTCTCTGTCTTAAAGCCACAACTCCCTGCGTTCGATATTAAGAGCAGTGGACAATTTCCAGTGCAAATAGTGTTTCAAAGCCTATTCTTTAACACTTTCTATCACATTTCACAGACTCTATGGAAAGTAATATACTTAATTAACCACATTACACAGTAAAGGGCAACACAGGGTTTAAGGAGAATATGGTTTAGTGACTGCATGGTGGGCTGCACAAGGCTACTGAGTATTACATTTCTATGTAAATATGTTGTATATTTTAATTTAAATATGATGTAAATGTATGTATTATGTAAATATATTTAGAACAATTAACACAATTATTAAAACATGGGAATTCAGATCTTGGAATAAATAATAATAATAAAAATGAAGGTTTTGAATCTGTACTTGTAGCTGAATTGGTGGAGCACTGGGAAAAGGTTGTGGGTTCTAGGGGAGATATACTTTTAAAATGTGTAGCTTGAATCCACTGTAAGTTGCTTTGCATAAGAGCGTCTGACTAATGCATAAACATAAACTAAAATGAATCTTTAGTAGTGTTGCCATTAGACTGAAAATGAATCTCATATTTTGAGATAATATAGAAAATGAATTTTTCCTTTTCATTTTGCAGCTGTAGACAAAGGAATCTGTGATAATGTTGGTAGGAGGAGTGACTGATAAGAGACATTTCGATAAGAGTCATCAGACTCAGGCAGGAAATTGAGAGTGGCGTTCATCAGATCTTTGTTTCTATTGCTTCAAATTACAGACTATTACAATAGACTCATATGAACAGCAAACTCAGAAGTTTAATGAAATTGTCTCTAAGAAATTTTCTCTTCTCAGCCGTTAGTATTAATGTTTTCAGTTCATTGGCTCTGATAGCAAAATGGAGAAAATGATCATGAGATTGTAATTCCATACTGTTTTTTTAAACATTGTAGTACATGTATAACACTGAAACATTTGTAGTATATGTAGAGTATATAGTATGGCTCAAAAACACAAGAAACACTGGCTGTTTATTAGGTATGACTGTCTGAATAAGGGAGATCTATTTTTATAGCTGTTTTATAAACTTTGGGACCAAACAGTTGGTGATAAACATTGTCACCACTTTACTAATATAAAATATAAATCTGCCATTTTTTGTTTTGTCAACACCTTACAGAACCTTTTCTTCCATCTCTTTATTCTCTGAAGAGTTCTTTGTTCATGACAACAGCTTAACACAACAGGATAAATGCATCTTTCTCATCAAGTTTTCATTGATTATCCATAAGGTTTCCAGCCGGCGTGTTACGCTGTGCATAATGAAATCATAACACCTCTGTGTGATTAGTTTTCTCAAGCACCTGGGGAAGGAGTTACACAGGAAACTCTTTCATCTACATACATAAACACAGATGATGTGTCTATACACATATCAGGTTAGGCTTAAGTAATCCTGACTTTAATCATAGCTGGATGATTCATCCACTGAACATTGTGACTTTTAATATGAAGATGTGTCACAGTTCAGTTTAGAGTTCTGCATATCTTTTGTGCACTTGGTGAGTGCTATTAATTGTTTTTTTTTGTGTCTTGTACTCTCTTGGCATCAAAAAGGAGAGTGTTATAAATATATAAACAATATTTTATTATATTCATTAGACTACAAGCCTATGATGGAAGTGATTGACAGCAGAGAGGGTCTCAGTTAAGGGTAATCCGTCTTCAAATTACTGGCATTAAGTTCACATTGTGAGAGATAATGTCATTTTACAGCTAATCAGCTAATGGAGCCCAAATCCATTTTCACCTAAATAGGAGATTCACACATACACACACACTCTCTCATATTAACTTAATGGCAATGCAGAGACGACTGGATGAAACTAATGAATGCAAATGAAATTTACAGCCATCTCTCACTCAAACCACCTGAAAAATAAGACTAAACTCAAGAGCAGAAGTGTGTTCTCAGACAAGCCTGGAGGTCGCTATAAAAAACACTTTAAAAATACATTTTCCTAGAAGAAAGGAAATCTGTCAACTTTTCCACATTTTTGTAGCTTACCCAAGTTTTCTAATTATGAAGCACACTCTTCCATCTTTTGAGGTCCTCCAAGGAGTGTGTATGTTCTTTTCAGAACCTCCAAAGGAGCAATGTATGTTCTGCACACACTGGTCAGAAGTTTGGGGTCACTTGACTAAAGTATTTTTAAAGTATACATTCTTGCAAATTTTTAATTCTTGCATTCTTGGCTACTTTAAAGAGACTTAAATATAACAGCTTTGATTTATGTTAAAAACCTTTAGAAAGTACAAAATTCCTTTAGGTAATTTTGTGTTATTATGTTACATTTATGAGTTTCATATTATAAAATGTGGAAAAAAGATAATTAAGACTGCATAAGTGATCCTTAACTTTGGGCCAGTATATATGTGTATAATATGCATGTTGGTTTTAATCTTATTTATGTTGTCAAAGTTGTCAAAGTCTAGTTCTTCACTCACATATCTGAATTCATTACCAACAAACTGTACATGCTTATAGGATTCCATAACAGAATATAACAGTCCTGGCATTATTTCAATTTCAGCAAATGTATTGCTTTCTGAGACTAAACTGGTTGATAATAGCACTCACTCAGAGTGATGATTGCTATCTGCTATTTTTTTCTGATCGCTGTGTTGTTGATGTAAAATAGATGCTAAGAATCTGCAGTGATATTACCATGTTTTATCTGATAAGCTCCTTTGGGGTTTCTGTTTTCCTGACTAACTCCAGTAGTGTGTGATCAGCTATAAATTGTGACTGAGGAGCTAATTAAGCCAAGACACGGCAACATTAGCATGTCTGACACAAGGAAAAATATGATAGGGTAGTAATAAACAACGTAAAAGTCGTTTTTGGCGTCAAATTATTCATGATTAGTCTGCTCTATGCAGATAGCTCTAATCTTGCCCTTTAGGTGAGGATAACTCTTGCCAAACATTCACACAATTTGGTTGATTTGAATTGTAAATCGACAACCCCAGACTCTGTGCCCTAAGTGTGAAAGAAGGGCACCTCAAGTTTTGTGATGCAGACTTTTTGACTTTCTGACAGGAAATGTGAGGAGATCTCGGCGTTCTTTTCCATTTGCACTCATTTAAATGCTCCTGTATCTTTACGAAATGCTTTTTATTTGTTTAAGATATGAGGAAACAGCAATGCAGAGCATGCAGCTAAAATACCCTGTTCATGAAAATGAAGCTAATTTGCAGTGTTGACAGATTTATAAAAAAGCATGTGAAGTAGAATATCATCAGTTATCTAACTAGACATGGTTCAAAACACAATCTGGTCACAGTTTGTGTAGGTTTTTGGCAATATTGTTCCAGAAAAATGAATGTTTTCTCACTGATGCCACTGTCATCTCGTCTCATTAGTACTTCTGAGGAGAACGTCTTTGCAGTGGGAACACTTGGGTTATAACAGGGCTTTAATGTCTACTGGATTTTGACCATGAATATATTATCATCTCACCTGGAAGGAAAAAACTCAGTTAAATGCTAATTATTAGTGCAAATTATGTGAATTTTAAAACGTTTTTTAGAAGTTCACTGACCTTCCCAAACAATCAGAAGACTTTATAATAATGTCTAAAAAATGTAAGATGAGAGATCAAAAGGAGCACGGATAAATTATTTGATTCTCCAAAATTTTTTGAAGTAAACGTGTGAATTAAGAGGCATCCTGTATTTCTGAAAGCCAAGGTTATTCTAGTTCTACGTCCACAAGAAGGCAGGGTAATCAAATGCTCAGCAGATAATTTAGTGGCAAAATGACCTTTCTCATGGCTTGATAATTAGGAAGGCAGATAAGGGAATCAAGTCTAGTGAGCCCAGAGCTCAGGACCATTACTATGCATGGAGAGGGGGCCACATCACACAGAGGCCTGTCAGAGGTCTGCCTTTGTCTGAAAACAACTTATCAGGGCTCCAAATTTCCCCTTGCTGTGTTATCTTGTGGATATTATCATTTACAGGGGTGCAACAAGCCTGAAGAGCATGTAAAATCTTCCAAACCGAGTTCCCCAACAAGCTCCTGCCTGGAGTTTGATGTTTATGAATCGCTTTCATCTATAATGGTGCTGTCTAGGTCTTGTACAACCACTTTTGTTGAGCTCACTCTCAAAGTTTTTTATTTATAAGGAATATAAGTAGATGATGAATGGCATTGGTCTTAAATGACAAGAGTCACTTCTGCATATTTATGTAAAGAACTATTCAATTTCTGTCGTTTTGCCATTTTGAGTACTTAAAATATGTATGTAATACATAATGCATGCATAATATTGTAGAGTTCTTTTCAAATCTTTTTTTTTAAAGGAATTTTGAGAACCATGAACAGTTAAAAAACTTTATTTTCACAGGCCTTACAACATAATTTAAATAAGTATATTTTTAATGACTGCTAGTTTTAGAAACATCAGTACTATGTCACTGTGTTACATCGTGCTTACAGCAGACACCTATTTCAGAGCTATACTAATGGCTGACGTTGCTTACCTTGGTAGTGACGCAAGAAATGTCATTTTGGAATCTTGCCCTGAAACACACTAGTGGACCAGTGGAACACTACAGCTCATCCAGGCCGGATTTAATGATAAATCACTGCACTGCACTCTGAAAATAGATGGGCTGTGATGACTGATTGATGAAGTCTATAGTACCTCAACATATTGTGTAACTAACTGCAGATTTGTTTTGTTTTCTAGTGATGTTTGTTAGGACGCCAAATTCTAAGCTCTATGCAAACACACACACACACACACATATCTGCCAGTTTTTCAGCCACCCACCCATCTGCCTTTTAGCCTACATCTCAGTCTGTTCTGTTCTACTCTTTTCTCATACTCATCAATTTATTTTGATCTGAACACATTCTCTCTCTCTCTCTCTGTCTCTCTCTCTTGAGTAATGGTCAGAAATTCAATCACTTTAACGTGGTACATTTTAATATCTATAACTGTTATATGAGAGTACCGTTATATAAGAATAGTTCTGAACCCAAATCCATATCCTCTGTCACTGTGAGCGTGAACACGGGTGCAGTTTGTGAAGTTACATTGCATGTCTGTGAGTGAGATGAAAATTATGTTTCTATGGCAACAAGTGCAGTATTGTTAGGAGGTCAGAGACAAACACAAGGAGGATTCAGATTAGGACATTAACAAGAGAATTACAAAACAGCAGCTTCACTTGGAAAGTATTAATGACTCACAATGAAATGCTTCCATTACTTGCTCAAATTCATTTTACTTCCTTCAAATTAAAAACTAATTATGCAGACAAACATTTACATAGATAAACACATTGTTGACTCCACAAGCAGTGTACACATTAGGGCCTAAGAGTCTTAAAGTCTTAAAGTTTGACACAAATAGCAGGTGAAATTGGTCTTAACCTTGAAACAAATGTTTACTGTATTTCTCAGAAGGTCAGGCTAAATATTATATGAGCTTTTGTATCAACTTCAATAGGTGTCAATTAATCATTGCAGTTTGGGCTAAATTAAGCCATTTGTCAATAGGAGCTATTTTGGAATTATTGATGAATTTATTCTCATAAATAGAGTAAATATATACTCTATCTGAAATACTGGATAAAATTGATTGGATATTTGTTTCTTACAATAGCTTAAGTAATAGTTTGATAGTTGAGCTTAATGAATGCAGTAAACACAACAATAAAATCTGGAGAATGAAATAATTTCCTGCAGTTTTGTGTCACACTATAATGTTTTATGAAGCATCAGAAA
The DNA here is from genome assembly GCA_036877545.1 of Yasuhikotakia modesta. Taxonomy (NCBI): domain Eukaryota; kingdom Metazoa; phylum Chordata; class Actinopteri; order Cypriniformes; family Botiidae; genus Yasuhikotakia; species Yasuhikotakia modesta. The sequence continues at coordinate 27,987 of JBAJNP010001614.1, forward strand.
TCTTGTGTTCTCAGATTTGAGGGACAGAAATAGCTTTAAACTGTAACATGCTTACACACCCACACACACATTTACATAAACATTAATGTAACAACCCATAATTGCAGATCCATAATAACAAATTATTTATGTTTGACAAACAACACATGTATTATTCACAGATTAATAGATGAACATGACTCTGACGTAAAATTAATGTGCCATCTCTCTATTACCCCTTTGCGGGGAGCAATGCCAAAAAATGGTTACATCCTGATTTTTAAAAATTACAATAACCTATATAACATTTAGAAGCACAGTAACATGTAATGTAAAGAATCACATGCACATCAAATGATTAAATTACATGGCCCCGAATCATATATGTATTGGATCCAAGACCACAATTGAAAAACTTCCATTGAAAGTAAAAATGTTACTGTTCGAAAAACTACTCAGTACAGAAATCTGATCTGTGTCACATGTAAGATTTGTTTCTATTAGAGCATGTGGTGTGAATTCAACCAACGACCCTGAAAGTGGTGGTTGCTCTAAACTGTCAGCACTGTGGCCTGGTTGATTGATACCGGGCCACCGAAATCATCACATATCTTGCTACACATATCTCTATCTCTGCACTACTGTCCATGCAGAGCCGCAATCATTAGAGTGCCTACCGGCACCCTTTTTCTAGAGCCCAATGGAGGCTGTACAGGGTACATCAATATCAATACTGAGCAATGGCAATAACAAAAGCTCTTTTGACACCAGCATTAGTCTTCCAAATCACCCCTTCTGCCCCTCCAGCATAAGGCTGTAATGTTTGTGATTTCTCTCGACAGCACAATTTAACACCCACAGTTCACGCAAGGCCATTGCCTTGGGCTCTAAACGTGGTTGACCGATCCCACTGAGTTATTAAAACACAATGAAAAAAGTGAATATGAATTTGATTTTAAAAGTGTTGGAGACACAGAGAGGAAACTCGCATGAGGCATCTGTGCTAATAGGGTGATGTGAAGTGAAATATATTCAGAAAGAGGGGCGTAATTGTTCATAAAGGAAATACTTTGCTATCATGCGTTTGTCGATGATGCTGATGTTGGTGTTTTGTTAATTTACCCTAAAATGATTGAAATCCAGGACTGATCCCAAATGTTTGTCTAAGTAATTAAAAACCAAATGGTCAAAGTTTTAATTGAAGTGAAAGCTGTACCTCAGCCAAGTTTCATAGGAGACTAATATGCTGAGTGTGCTGTTGTGTTCAGACTGTATTATCATTTATTATCATTAACTAAACACAACCAATCAACAAGAATGAAGGGATTAAATTTGAAATGAACTGTGACAGACTCAGTATAGTGGCTACTGAATTGGCTTTTGTGCTTTCTGATAAGGACTTTTATATTTATAATGATTCACCTATTAGGTGAAAAAGCAGGACCTAAATGATCTCATTGAATCACAATTTCCTGCCTCTATTTTGTTGTTAGAAGCAGAGAAAATACAAGGTTTTAAAGTATTTGCGGGATTATCACAAGTTTACCTCAGGTGGTCTTTTTAACCAGTATTGAATGGTTTGAAAACAGACATAATGAATACACCAAGTAAACACACTTAGTGCCTAAGTTTTTGACTGTGTGGTTACTTTAATAGCCAATATTATCTAATTTAGAAATCAAAGCCAGGGCAAGTTTGTTTTTAAACGTTTTACTGTACATGTCAGAGAACATAACTATGAGTTGTTGCAAGCAAAAACATCCAAAATATCCAAATATCCAGTACTGCTGTATTCAGTATTCATGTAGGTTAATTGTACTGTAACATGAACACTATAATATAATGTAAATGACTGGGACAATTATTCATGGTTCCAACCTTGTACAAACAATTGTACCTGCCATCATTGATAACCACTGTTAAGCCGGTTAGTGTTAAACTTTATCTCTGTGTTAAACCAGAAACAAATTACAGGAGATTTTCAATTTTCAATGCATAATGCATATGATTTCTATATCCATTAAATATATAATTTGTTTCTGGTTTAACACAGAGATGAAGTTTACACTTTAACACACACACACACACACACACACACACATATATATATATACACATTACTTACATTCCAGTATTATAACAATCTCTCTGGTTATACCTACCAATAAATGAAAGAGACCTCAATTTACATCGCAACATTAGTTCTGTTCTCATCCAAATCTTTGTAATGAACTCTGCACCAAGTTTATGAAACATCAGCTTGTTAGAGACGAGTTCAGCTCCATTTACTATCTCTGTTCTGTGCATGGTCAAGATCTGTCTACACCCTTATGCTCCAGGTTTCATCAGGCTGGTAACAGGCAGGAGGGCGGCATCTATGGCAATACCCTTGGGTTCTCTGCTCATCTCAGTACACTATTGCTGTCTCTCCAGCGCTCACTGCACACAATTCCATTAAACTGTCACATCTTTTCAAATGACTTTCCTCTGTCCGAGGAAAAAGACCTGCATCTTTCCCGGCACAGTACTGAACATGCAATAAACAGCAGGTGCTCCGCTAACAACAACATTAGCATGATTACGATAAAATAAAGTAAAGAACACTTGTTTGGAAAGCCAGCTGAAGTATGCAGAATATGCAAAGTGGCTTTGCTCCATTTTCCATGTTTGCATCTCACAAATTTAAGGCTGTCAGCATTGTTACTAGCTGTTATTAGAAACTCAGGGACATCCTTTTGTAGCAGGTGGAAACACAGTCAGCTCAATGAATAGAGCTTTTCAAAAAGAAAAGAGAGTCGATAATGAGGTGTATAGTGGAGAGGTGCCAAGGTAACAAGAGGATGCTGCAAAATATTACAAAATAAAAAACAAATGGATTTAAATTGCCTCTCCAGCTAAAATATTTATTTAAGTATAGATATAGCTGTTTAGCTATATTTGGGCATCATAACCTGAAAATGTGATTGCCTATCTGCTAAACTGTTTGCTTACTGCTTGTATATGGCAATCCAGTGCTATCAAACCATAAAATAGCCCAATATATAAAATATATCAGACAATAAACTGAATGTCTCCTTTTGATTTTTTGATTGCACTGAAAGTACTTTTGATTTTTGTAGGCAGTAAGACAAAAGCAATAAAATGCATTTCTTCAATATGTCTGAGTTTTTGTCTCAACAAGCCACAACACAGATGGGCAACAGGACATTCTGTGAATTGTTTAGTTTCTATTTCTCTGTAAATTACATAGTTTGGATTGCCTAACATCAACAAATCTGACTTAGGAGTATGTGGTACAAAGCTTTGTCAAAATTATAATCATTATATTGTTTATTGTCATTATTATAAAGTTGCAATTTAATTAATTTTCAGTCCGTGTATCTTCCTTTTTTCCGTTGTCGTTTATTTTATTCTTTCGAAAGATTTTCAAAATTGCTTCCACAATATTGTAAATACATTTATTACCACTTCTTTCTATATTTGTCTGCACATTTTCTATATTTTTGTTTCTTATTCTTGAAAACTAAACTGTGAAAAGGATATAATGAAAACTGTATTTATAAAGGTCACCGGCAGGGGGAGCAAAGACGCTGCAAAGCATTGATGCGGGTCAATTTTCATCACGTGGGAACGTCATAAGGCTTCATTTTGCTTATCTGCTGGCTTCTCCTTTAAAGTCTGTAGCCCCTCCTCTTTAAAGCTCATACCATAAACAGCGATGTCATCAAAATGATATATATAAATATAGCACATTCTAAAGTTAGTGACGTTTAATGAAAGGTGATTGACGCAGGTAAATTTCCATCTGTGACGTCACATCGATGACGCTCTTCCGGTTGGGCTGGAGGACCCCCACATTCCCGCAATAGTGTTTAGCGATTTTGGGGAGAAACTACTTGTTGGTAAGTTTGTTTAACGCGTAAAACGCAACAATGAACATATACTGAACAGTTTCTTAATCATTGCAAAGCGTTTTTATTTTATATAAGTTATGAATTAATGTTTAACACAGAATGTTATGATTTTTTGGGGGGTGTATGGGAAGGTGTTTAAGTTATGGAGGTCTCAGGAGATCAGGTGGAGGCTGGAAAGATTAGGTGAAGGTTTGTGAGAGAGATTTGATCACTCATTGTAAGGGCACAGTCAGGTGTCACTTACATACTGATTGTAGATGGAAGGAGGGAAGGTGGTGAGGTTTCAGTTACTGTCCATAAGGTCAGTGTTGGGGGTTTAAATCTGATGCTGCGGCTACAGGTAGAATGAAAGTAACTTTTGTGCACTATTGTTTAACAAACCATTTTTAGTTGGTGTGTGTTTTTCATTTGTGCAGCTGTTTTTTCTCTGGGCATTGCAAGGCAGTGGTCACGCTGGCTAACATGTTAACCAATAATCCCTTTTAATTGTGATCTGTATCTTATGTATAATTGGTGTTTAAAGTGAATTTAGTATTCCCTGCATCACAGTTCTAAACCAGTGCTATTTATAAAACTCATGCATTTTGTTTAGTAAAAAACACAAAATAAAATGTGGCTTTCTCAACAGATTAAAGAAATGGTAAACAGGTTAATGGATTATTACAGCTGTCATAATGTGATGCATTAAATCATGAATTTGATGCCACCCTAGCATATTGCTTTTAGCTTGAGTTTCTTTACAAACTGTCCATTTTTGCTTCCTTCTTGTTGTTCTTGTGTTAAAGTTTAATTCCTATTTTTGAAACACTTTTGGGTCTGTTGCTTATACCCGTATGGTTGCTTGTTCATATGGTTACCTACTAGTTACCCCATTTCATCTATATGATATAATCAGGTTTACGTGTTAGTTTGCCCTGTCTGTGGATGCCTGAATGGGATCCAGGCACCTGCAACCCTAGGACAAGTGGATTTGGAGAAGGATTGGTGCATGTAGTGGTTTGATTTTGAAATGACAAATATTACAAGGAAAAATGGCCTTTTTAAAGCAAAGAGCAGAATGTTATAATTGCAGGCAAACTGTCAATTTGGCAGCATCTGTGAAAAGCATCAAAATGTGACACTGGTGCACTCAATATTTTCACACAGGAAATAGATCTGTAGATTCATAATGGAAAGATTTTGTTTTTTGGTTTAATCCAGAAATTTTATTTCAAAGCTAGCAGTTTTTGAACTCCCATGTTAATCCTGATCAAGTCTTACATCTTACAAGTTGTGACATTAAGCAAAAACAGTCCGAGTTTGATGTCATGAATGCATTTACTAATGTGCAAATATATTCCTGTTATGCAGGGTTGGTGCGCCGCAGTAGTGGAGAGCAGTCCTGAGTTCTCATGGAGACTTTGATGGACTGGCAGCCAGTTGGTGGGTTTGTGCACTGGGGCCACAAAGGGCCGACTGCCAATGCTATGGGCTCTGGACCAGCCCTGACCCACCATCATTTGCCCTACAACCCTTAAGATGCCAGCATTACCCCTAAATTTTTAACTTTTGTACTTTTTTTTAATCCAAAGATAAGGCCAAGTCTTGGATATTTGATGAGGCCATTTTGGGTTGACCTCATACTTGGTCATTAGGATTAGCTCAAGTGCTAAGCTGAGGGAAAACTTCATAGTTGTTTTTACATTATAGTTCCAATAGTGCCTAATTTAATGTTTGTAAAAGTGAGGCTAAGACATTAAAGACATTAGTTTATTAAAATTTCAATTTATAGAACACTCTCTGGTCCTGCTTTGAAAATGATTGAGTGATCTGCTTTCTATACATTGTAAGCGTGTACAATATACTGTTGTATACTATACATTGTAAGTGTTTGCAATAATGTACAAATAACCTGAATAAACATCTTTTAATTATTTTAATATGTGTGCCATAATGTGCTTTGTTTAGCAGTGAAATTAATTTCACTTACTATAAGCAAATTATTTCACATTGAGACAACAGCGAATATATAAAAGTTTAAATTTTAACAGCCTTTAATTTTAAAATTTGATGTTAGACTGTCTTGAAGACTTTTGAAGTTTTTATTACTTTTTCCACTTTCATGTTTAAAAGCTTTAATCACGGTGTTCATAAATCACAGCTGTACCTGGTTTCTAGCCTTTAAAAGCACAAAGAACCTTTATTTATATATAAGAGGAATTTTGACAGCTGACAGGCCATAAAAGTGAGCTGTGTTCCTTCCCAAATTGCATAGTTTTATTGATGACAGTAGAGTTTGGTGCTATTTATCATCTTGTGACCTGGATTTTTTGCTGACTAAGAAGTCAAAACAGCCTCATTCTAAACAGCACTCCACTGAACGGTGATAACACAAAAAGTGCCCTTTCCAGTCTTTTAAGACTGAAGTGGACAGGTGGTCTCTGTTTGAGGCAGGAAATCTCCCAGGCTGGATCTCAGCATGTCTACTTCATAAATACAAATAAATATTGCACAATGAATACAGTGTCTGTTGTGTTGCATTAACTCTTGGGACATTATTTCAACTAAGGACAGCAAGCATGTTATGCAGACATAGAATTATTTAGGGTCCTATTAGGCCCGCAAGTGATGCATGTCTATTCTGTTTTTCTTAACTGGATTATGAATCACTGTGACACCTACATTGCAGCATCATCTTCACTTGTTCATTTATTTTGCTCTGGTAGGTGTTTCATATAAATGTAGAGTGATGTAGGTGCAGGAAGTGAGATATCTATTTCAAACAACAACATTGCACGTCCTTTAAATTTTTTTCGGCCTGTGCAAGCCAGCAAAGGGGGAAAATGACGACAAATGACAACCTTCCTGTTAAGATGGTTTCAACAGAACAGTTTGTGGGCACAGTGTTGTCCCACCTTTGGAAGGAGCTGTCAGCCTACCGGCAGACACGGTGGTCCTCTGACGTGATATTAGCAAAGGATCATAAACAACTGCAAGCTTCTGTCAAAGTAAACATAACTCTCTTACCTTCTAAAGGGTTTAGAGTTACCATCAATTCCTGACAGAAATATGGTATGACTGTTTTAAGAATTTCAAAAATTCTTTGGAATTTTCAAGAATGCTTTTATGAATTAAAACTTTATTGTTTGCTGCATCATCATTTTTTTTAACATTAAAGGTCTTCAAAAGGTGAACTGTCCATTACTAATCCTTTACAGGCTGCAATAATAGGATTAGTTGATTGTTTAATTGAAATTAATTGGCTAATTCATGTAAGAGAATAAACTCTCCTGGAGCGTTTATTTATAAATGAATGCTAATAGATAAAGTTCATTTGTACAAACAAATCCTATCACTCTGGGGTCTCCAGATTTATAAAGTACTATGAATAGACCTCACTTCAGTAATCTACTTTCATGAAATGATTTTCCTACACGGCTCACTTTTAAAAGAAATTAAGCACCAGTGACACCTCTTGACATGTCCCAGATATCTCTGCCTGACAGGCAGTGTGTGGCTCTGCAGGCGACTTGCAGATTCCCCAGTGTTGACAATACTTTCTAAAACCGCCACTTCCATGTGTCCATTGGGTCCACTGCAGAATGTGTCCCGAGTGGCTTGGCGTGCAACGTGGATGTTCACACATTAATGCCAAAAACTCTTGAGAGGTTGTCAAGGGATGGTGTGATGAGGGTAAAGGGTTTTCAAAGAAGAAGAAAAATGGCTGTATGTCTTTGAAGGAGCCATTTGTTCTGAGAATCTTCTCTTTTCAGAGCTCTTCTGACATGTCCTGCTTGAGTGGCTGTCTTGGAGAGATTGTTGTTTTTTTTGTTTGTATGTTTTTCTTCTTGGACAGCCCACCAAGCCGCTGGCAGATCTTGGGCTTTACCAGTATGCATGAAATAGCTGCCAAGTTTACAGTTTTCACACAAACTTGGACAACATCTGAATCACATCAATTACAAGTCTGTTCATATTCTAAGATTCATGCTAATAGCGTATGTTGCAGCACTGTTGGGCAGCTGTGCACACTTCACTTCTTTATATCCAGTTTTGCCTCAAATTTACAATACCTATAAAAACACTATTATGCTAATAGAACTAATCTGTTATTGTGCTATTGTGCTATTACTGCAATTCTTGTGCAAAGATCTTGGGTTGTTTGCAGGTAAAACTACTCAATTAAAAGTCACACCATAAGATATATGGTGGATTCTTGAATATATTTAAATATCTGGTACCTTCATGACATTCAATTAACAATGTCTTGAAGGTCCCAGAGTCCATATCTACATCTGTTCCAGCTTTAGCATTAACTGTAATCCTCTGGGCTCATTGTACCAGATGTACTGTAACTAAAAGCATTAATGTGACTCCTGTTATCTCTCGCAGCATCTTACACTTTGCAAAACATCTAATTATGTTCCACCTGACTTGCTTGTTATGGTTTGATCATCAAACGTCCACTACAGAAGTGGACAGCAGGCTTGTCCATTGATCGTCCCCAGACTGCTGTGTAGCAAATTGGACTAACTGTTTAAAAGCTGGCTTTTCACCTGGCAGAGTTACAATAACATGCAGAGCTGTTCTAAAAGATTTCTGCTCAGTAAAGAAGAAGTAAAGAAGAAGAGGGTCTCTACAAAAAATACTGTAGAGACTAAATTTTGCATAAGGAAAACAATACTGCCCTACTAAGGCAAAATACCTTAACTCACCAGAGTGTGAAACTGAGAAAAATGACTTTATAGTCATTCAAAGTCATATTTTTAATGTCCTGACAATTGACAACTATTACAGGTATACACTACAAAATGTGAAAATTATGATGTTATGCCTGATAGCTCAATTGTCAGGACATTAAGATATTTATATAAAGTTTTTTTTTACACTCCGGTGAGTTAAGGTATTTTGCTTTTGTTGGGTAGAATAAAAGTATTACAGTTAATATATAACAATTAAAATTACATTGATACTGTAGAGAACAAAATATACAGGGACTGTAGTTCTGTACTGAAAAAAAATCAGTCACTCATTGAGTTGAATGCAAAATATGTGTATAAATGTAATCAATGATTCTTATGATAAGAGAAAGAAAAGTCTGTCTGCACTATACAGTTAAGCTTTTACAGTGTATCTTTTTATCTGAAGTGAAACATTGATTGATTTGGCGAACTTGATACTAACACTTTAACAGAAGATACTTTGGGAATCCTAAAAGGTAATTACAGTTTCTTTTTATGATAAAGTATTGAGTTTAAAAACTAAGTACTGAGTATTGAGAGAAATTTTATCTTTATACTAGCCTGTTAGCATTTGATAAATGTATTTGATATATAATTTAATAATCTATTTTAATTATTCTGTAAATATAATTAATATTATAATTTATTAAGAAGTGTAGGTAGCTACTATTACTATGTAAGGAAGTTATATTTCAGTTTTACCTTAGTTTTTATTTTCAGTTTATAATTTTTGTGTCTCATTTTAAATGATTTTTTTTGTTATTGTAGAATTTTTTATTGGTTATATTATTCAATAACTTTTGATAAAGTTCATTGCCTATATTTGATTCAATGATCAGAAATAATTTTTAGTAAATTATTATAACCCTTAACATTGGTGGTCATTGAGTGTGATGAACGACGTGTCAACATTCTGATAATCTTTGTTTGAAGGAAAATCATAAAGGTTTTTGTTTCTACCAGCACAATGTCAAAAGGTGAAATATGTTTTTAATATGTGAAATGTTTTACTGCAGCTTGGCTGTTTGATTAGAAAAGCTGAAAGTAATGACCTTCTTTACATATAAGGTCAACCAGTCACATTCGTGTAATTTAAGCAGAGGTATTCTGTTCTTATTCAAATGAATGTGTCAATTTACATACGAATGGTTTTCAGAATGATGTACACAGAATGAATTACAGTGTTTCATGAATGAGGCCCAATATGTTGAGTGTCATTTTCATATATTACATTTTGCAGCCACTTTTATCTGAGCATTTAAGCTGTACATTTGATCAGTATGTGTGTTCCCTGGGAATCAAACCCATTACTTTAGTCTTTCTAACGCCTCGCTTTACCAGCTGAGCTGTAGGATTACGCTCTTGAACAGCAAAGAGCACGTTCAAATAATGTCGATGTTAAGTACATGGAGACACAATGATCTCAAAACCTTTTGTAGAATTTAATGCAACAGAACATCTCCATAATAAGCAATGACAAAGAGTTTGGTTTCTAAAGGATTGATTTTTCAGTGATTTCAGTGACTTACAACTTTAATGTAAATGGCTGTAACAGGTGCAAGAATCTCATCTGTGTAAAACTGCTGTTTGCACAGAGATTTACAACATGCAGTAATATCAGCCACAGCCTGCACTCCAGAAACATGCAACCGTGACAAATACTGTGGCCCCTCTGCTACTCATTCCAGGTTCACTAGTCAGCAGTGAGTGATGTCATTGTGACAGCGCCATCATTGTGTCTGTGTCAGGTGTCTCTTTGAACCGAGCCCTAGTGCTAAGGTGGACCTGTCCCACTCCTGTCCTGTTCAAATTGGATTTCTTTCCCCACTTTGTTCCTGTTTAAGGCACCAGGGTTGTCAGATCTCAGGCCTGCCATTGAAATAAATTCTCTTTCAGTGAAGCTTTTACACCCTGTCATTTACAAGGCTTTACGGTGAAACTGGCCGCTGTTTTGTCGCATGATGCATACATCACATTTGCACTGGGCACTTAACGCTTCAGGCAGGTTTATATTTTCCGTCTCTTGCAAATGAGCAGCTAAACACAAGCAATACATAAATTCACTTCTCATGTGACAGCTGTGTTTTTTTAAAGAGTAGAACGTACATGCATGCATAAATAGCCTAGAAAGAATTATACGTCTAACAGAGTGTCATGAGATCCGTTTTTATTTAAACAAATATTTTGTGGTTTCTACTATAACACTGTAGTCATTAATATTATACAGATGGCAGTTTGCCAGCATTAAAACAGTACACTCAGGAGTACAGTATATTATACGTTTATGCTCTGAATGAGTGTAAAATATCATTTAACTGCCATAGCCTCTTTAGCAGTGAAAAATGTATTTTTTCTAATGCGATTCATTAGCTTAAGCTCATACCTTATCTGTCACATATAGAAACCAAACAAACACAACTGCTTGTTGAAATGAAATATCTCTGTTGACAAAATGTTATAATTGGACCACACTATCTAATTTCCTCATCTGAATTATATTTGCAGATATATTAAACTTGTGTTTAAATTATTTATACAGATGAAATAAAATGCTAAAAATGAGTCATTCACAGCAGCGTAGTGCCAAGCCTACGTACTTACCTTAATATCCCTGCAACACAAATTGTTTAGTTCAGGTGTTTCTGATTTAATGAGGTGTTTATTAAAACATGTAATGCAAGCTTTTATTGAATAAGTTTCTCTGCCAAATCCCCTGTCATTACAGCTCTGATAAGTTTCCATTGTAATTCTCCCACCAAAGAGGGCGAGGCAATAAGAGGCAGAAATGGAGGCTTAAATTATATTATATTCATACCTGACATTTACAAATGAATGCAATGGAGAAGTTCCTCTGTAATCTGAAGAGCACAGCAGGTGTTTCTATCTACACAGATGGCAAACACCCACCGTTTTCTCCGTAGTAAGCCTGGAACAAAAACACTCACAAAGAATGCCAATTCCGGAAGCAACACATCACGGAGAATGCTGAAAGACACCCTAATATGTGCCAGACAGTCAAAGGAGTGTCCCGGCAGTACCGGCGTTCCTTGTGTAGCAACAAGCATCTTTTTTTCAACTTGCTGTCTTCAGTCGTCAAGCTGAAGATATTGTGAGGCTCCACTCATCAGTCCATCCCCTGTGATGTCTTTTTATTCAGTCGTGAAGCGAGAGACACACAGACTGAACTGTGCTCCAATGCTGATGTGTTGCCATCTGTGACCAAGAAAAAGTGATTGCACTTAGATGCAATTAGAGGAGTGAAATGATGACTTAAACAAGGACAAGAGCTTGAACGGAATACAAAGTGGGTAAATAAAACAGCGGCTAAATAAACAGAGAACCCCATGAGATTGCCACTGAATATAACATGGATGAGTCTGAGAGAGGATTTTGGAATAGAGTTAAACAAATGTTTGAATGTTATTTGAAATAAGTATAGATATAACATATGCACATATTTTCAAATAGAACTTCACAGAAATTACTAGTATAAAACACAGCAGATTAAGGTAATTGCTGGATGGCTTTACACATTCTAACGCAAGAGCATCCAACGCTTCGATTTTAGCTTCTTCAAACCCAAGCAAATATCCCCTCAGGATGCTTGTAAATTTGCAAGCATTGTCAGTGGATTTGGAAGATTACCAACCTAAAAACTGAATGACATTACATAAATGAGTGTTGTCCTTTTAGCTTTTGTCTCATCGATTTTAAGCATCCTCCTCTGGCAAAATAGCTAAAGACTTGCAGTATCTAAAGATCTGATGCACAATATCAATTAGAGGAGTATAATTTGTACCTAATTCTCTGATGTAGGAGTGGCACTGCTACGTAATTCAGTTTGGATCTAAGACGATAAACGTCAAGTACGTTTTCTGTGGCGCAATAGCGTGCGTAAATCTTAAGAACGTAATGCCATCAAATTGAATGAAATGCTCTCATCTTACTTTTCAGACCGCTGTATGAGAAATGCTAATTGCTTTGAACGCCCCTTTGGAGTAATGGGACTTGTAATTACAGTTTAGCACCAGACAGACTCTTCGTGCTAGCTGTTAATTACTCTGCTGAAGATGAAGAGACCAAAGATAAGCGTTACAATCACAGGCACTGTTTGAAGAAGGATGTTGTGACTTCAGAGAGAACATCAGTTGGCCCCCGGGTCGAAGAGCAATCTCTGCGGATGTTCCAGGGTGACCCCGGCCTTAAAAATGCAAGCACTGAACTCAACGCTTCTCAGCAAGGGACCTACACAATTTATTCACATCAAATAATGTGCAAATTGCCATGTCAGGTCCCTAATCAAAGAGGTGGAAAACAGAGCTTGCAATTTATGCAGCTTTAACACAGCGACTTGGGTTGCCTCTCTGACATTAACTGTGACATTAAACTCTGTATTAAATGTGCTGCAAAATGAATTCAAATATTTTTGAAAATAGCCACGAGGAAATTTATTAGCATGAAGTTTGGTGGTAAAATGGGGAATTAAAAAAGGATTTGTTTGTTTAATGCAGTTCTAAACAAAATGAGAAGCAACACAAGAGTAAACATTACACTAAGCACTAAATGGCTGCTTACCTCAGTCCAGTGACAGGTTTTCTGCCATCTTTCCATCTCCATCCTCATGACTGTTTTATTTTTATTAGGAAGTCCAGGGGGAGCTGAGACTGAGTCTTGAATTTAGGCCCTCCATCATGGACAGCAAACACATTTATTTTGTWTCTAAATGTTTCACAATAAAGAATTACATTAATGTTTCACAATAAAGAATTACATTAAATTGTACCAAGCAAACCATAAAAATAAAAGTAACTTATATTTCAGCAACTTATATTTACTGACTTCAGTCATTTGCACCCTGTAACAGGAAGCAGTTGGTACATTCCTCCACTCAAACAGCTCCACCTACAGCAGTTTAAGAAGATTCAGGTTAAGATTCATTGATATGACACCTAAATGTTTCAGCAAAGGGAGAAGTGGACTTCCTGGCATGGCATATTTCATCTCCCTGCCAATCCACCAAAATAGATCTTAACTGCAGATAACTATATCAGCACTATTCAAAAGATAAAAATGACAAAGTTTGCACAGGTTCTTTTGTAGAGGAACCAGTCATCTCTCAGATATGTTGTTGTAATTGATTTCTTCCATATCACAGTAATTGCAGCGATGGGAGATACCTGTAAATGTGATGAGGGATGCTGACAGCACGTGTGAATCACTCAGGAGATTAATTGTTACAGGCGACAGGCTGTGGGCTGGGACATGCAGACAGACTGACTGCACCTGTATTCTATTTTTCCGCAGCCCCGCCCTCTTCCTGTGTGGCTAATGGCATTGTCCAGGCAAAATTAATTAACTGATGTACTTCCGTCTTGTCAGGGGGTCCTGCGCAATTAATCACATGGGGAACGAGACAATGCAGGGCACCTATAAATTCAATTCACAAGTTTCAAGCGCTGTGCAGACCTCAGTCTAAGCCCTATGGATTAGATGTCAAGTGCCTCATAACTCAACAGAAGGTGCTGTAAAATCAAGTCCATCTTGAACTAAGAAGCGCTTCTGGGTGTCTAGAGGTCACTAGTCTCTCATTTTGACGTCAGTTCTATGAAGTGTTCAAAGAGAACCTGTGGCTCACACCGGTTCATGCTAGTTTTCTTATCCAGTTGTATGAATGCATGAAGCCTGGTGCTTTTCTTATGAAATAAAGATGCTTCAACTGGCCTGTGGCTCTAATGTCAGTATTCTGATGCTAAATGTTAGCTTCAGTGCTAGAACATGTGATAAATAAAACTAATCGTTAAACCATAAAAACATTTGGCACGGTTCTAAAATGAGCCTATAGAACATATCCAACAATCAATGGATGCAATCAATACACGTAATTCTTTTAAAGGCAGTTTGGCATTTTATGTTTTGGCTTGTGTCCATAATCTAATAGCAGAAAGTGCTTTTTTTTTAGGAATTTTGTGCAGTCTGACCTAATGGTTATTATTACTAATTGACATGGTTGGAGCAAAACATAACACAGCTTAAAGCTACAATCTGTGACTTTTTGACTCAAAAAGTCAAACTGACATTTTCTAGGAAATTGAATCAGACAGCTCAAATTACACATCATTGTTATAAGATTAATGAAAATGGGGACCGTTTTGAAGACTGATGTACTTGCTCAATAACTGATAGACACATAATGTCCTGATATACAACTCTCTCCATTCAATACTTGGAAAATACAGAACTATTGTCATTCATGTAACATATTAGAGATGGTATAAAATGAAGTTCAAGTCAGAGACAAGGTTAACACTTGAATGCCTGAGACCTAATGAGATTCTTTGATACGTACATGTGTTCTGAGTCTCTAGCCTAAACTGTCTGTATGTCTGCAATGTGTGACATCACAGTTTTTTGGAACAAAGGAAGGGTCTGAAATGAAGAAATACAGGAATTAAAATACATTTAAATGAGCAATAAAACCATTAGAAAAAATAGTTTCACACTTTAGAAAAAACATTTTATTTACATTTACAGCATGTAACCGTATGAACTACAATCTCTTGTATTTTGTTTTTTCATGGTTAACGTTTAGTTAGCTGTATTTCCAAAGCATTATGAACTGATCAGCAAAGGTGTAATAGTATTGGTTATTTTCAAGAACAGTTCTTGTAGAAATATGTCGATAAAGAGACATTCTTTTGCCATAAAGAAAAATGAAAATCATTTCAGTTCAGCATAGAAATCTAAAATGAGATACCAATAACAAACAAATCACAAGAAAACCAAAGAGAATCGGTTTAGTCCAACATCACAGATTTCCTATGTAGACCATGTAGGCGTCATTGATCTTAGCAGCTTCTGTAACTGATGCAGTGCTTAGAAACACTGAAGCAGAAAGGAGCAAGCTAGCATTCATGTACAGACCCTCTGAAAACAGAGACTTTTTCTTTTTTAATAGCCCAATGCTGTTTTTCTATTGTGCCGGTTTATCCCACTTATTATGTACAATAAAAATGGTAGGAACATTTTTCTTCAAAGTTGGATAAAACATTAAAGCAAAACAAACAAAAGGCTCGGAAGCAGCGATTTAACTTTTCATGTAATATCAAAGGAGGGGTTATAATTCGTCTTTCACACACTATATGAATGGCCATTAGGGTTAAAGTGACCATATCAGGGCCAGTATGTAAAATTAAATATTAAATACATAAGAAACTATGGAAAAACATTTTAACTTGACTGTAGAAGAACACAAGTGATGCTTATGTTAACATCTAGGATTGATTATAATCTTCATACACTAAATCCTGTCATAATGAATTATATAATCTTCATATACCGTTCCTAAGTCTTTGCCATATGAACCTATTAGGTTTACTTTTACAGTTAACTGGTGAGACCAGCCTCACATCGTGCTTTTCAAAATAATTAAAGGTGAGATGTTTTAATGTTTTCAACTATGAGAAACATAAAAAGCACTACACACATCAGTGAAAAACAAGTGAGGCTCACACATGACATACAAACCCTTTGCATGCACTGATGCATTGGATACACACTACATGTTAGATGAGGTATACAGTAGCCAATCCAATCAGGTAAAAAAAATTATAAAATACACAAAATAAATATAACATTTGACAAAGAATGTAAAATATTTTTATAAAGTAAATTTTTATAAAATAAATTTTATAAGTTATATAAATAAAAACTGGTGGTATACGAAACACACACACATACATACACAAACACGCACAACACACAACAAAAACCTGTAGTCCACAAATCATTTCTACTGAAAACAATGCAGTTTTGAAACAAACAATAAACATTTCAGTGCTGGGCTACAATTTTATGACATATTTTGTCCAGACGGTATATTTTTCACTAGGTCACTGGTTTCCATAGTGACATTAGCAGACTATATTTTATTTTATTATTTATTTCCTTGTAGCATTTTTGTATGAAGCCCGCACAGCAGACAGTCTTCAAATCATGTTTCATTTTCTTCAGCCACGCAGGGTTATTTTTGGTCTTGCATGCCATAAAATACAAATATATTTTAGTGTTTTGGCTTTATGTCACACAAATGTGGTACTGGGGCCATTGTTGTGCTACTCTGATGTTCCCTGTATAACATGAATGTTTTATTCATGGGTTGTTGACATTGATTGACTCACAGATTCATCGAAAGGACATAAGAGCCACATTTTCTTTTATTTTAACTAGAATTAATGGTAATTAACCCTTGCTAAGCTCCACCCACTCAGTTGCTGTTGGTCACTGAGGAATGTAATTTGCTGTAAAACTTCCATTTGCTAAAAGAGTTAAATTACGCAGTAAACTCTGAATCATAATTGAGGTGAAAACTAATTGTAGTCAACTGAGAAAAGAAAAAGCCTCATTTAAAACGGATAACATTGGTGTGAACATAACTGTGTCTAATGTTCTTACAACACACTTTATATTCAATGAATCAATGAATGTTAAATAAATAACCTTTATACGAATATACCTTGCAGCAATTCTAGGCATCCCAATGGATGTTCTAAATGTTAATTTGGGAATTTGGCAGAGCTGGAACCACTAATCCACAACATACTTTTTTCCAAGATTTATTGAAAAATCTGGAAAGGAATTAAAAAAAAATATTTTTGCATACCTTGTGTCACAATTACAAGGGAGCTTTGATGAATATTATGATCATTTCTATAACATGTCATTTGAAGAAAGTCCTTTATGTTTGAGTAACATAAAAAACTCATTTTATAATATGGCCAGTGGCAACATAAGTTTGGACTGTTCCGTAACATTTTTAAGACAGGACTTTCTATAACTATAAATGTTTTATTTGTACCATAATTCAGGCTCTAACAATGAAGGCTTTTTCTTTTTTTCTTTCCACAGGGAAATGTGACCATTTCCACACCTATACAGAGCGGCTGCATCCATCAGGCCTGCCATTCATGTCCAAATGCTCTGTGCAATTCATAGTCTGCTGTTTTCAGTGGCCAGTTTCTGTTTAAAGGATTCAGTTTCTCAAAAACACAAAACATGTTGAAGCAACAGGGATGTGATATGCCAACAGTGGAGAAAAAAAAATCAACAACTGTTGTCTCACTGCTCTAAGCATAGCAGTTGACCATAATTTTACCATCAAACTATATAAACCTTTCATTCCCCCAGTTTTGAATACAGTGAAAAAATCTTTTTATGATATTATTATTCAGTCACTTCACATATCTTTAATAAATAAGATTTGTAAAGACACTTGTTAAAATAATACATACACCCAGTCTCTCATTAACACTGCTGAATGTCTTAATTCTGACAGCATGTCCACAGCCATATTTTAAGCATCATTAGTACAGTTTAGTTCTTTCAACTCAAAGCACAGTCAAATTTGTGTCTCCTGCACATTATCCTTTGAGCTGGCTTGGATTAGTAAAGGTTCATGCACTGAACTATGCAACGAGCTGAGGGTGGGCATGTGATTATAAGCAGTTTTATAGGAGTTATAGTGGTTGTAATGATCATGCTCCAGGGGTGTGAGAGTCAGGTGACTGTCCAAGGCTGGAACCCTGGTCAGCTCCTCATCCACGTTGATGATCTCAATGGTGCGTGTTGGCCCATCATGATCCTGCTGGTGGTGCTGCCTGCGCATCTTGTAGAATATTATGAGCATGACAGCCGCCATGAGCGTGATGGCCACAAAGCAGCCGATGATGATCTTGGTGGTCTTCATCACCTCCTCCAAACCATTCAGAGATCCATTCATGTCTATGTCAGTGACAGGAACAGTGTAAGCTCTCTCAGTTGCAATCGGTGTTCCTCTTGTAGTTGAGGAGGAAGCCCAGCCAAAAGAGGGCTGCACTGGTGTCCGACTCTCCCCATCATTTGGGGTTTCTATTGTCTCTACAGTGACAGTAGTAAAGTAACTGAAACCACTGTTGTCAACAGTTGTAACATTGAGGACAGCAGAGGCTGAAATGTTGCCTAGCATGTTGCTTACCATGCAAGTGTAGGTTCCTGTGTCCTGAACTGTGACATTGGTGAAGTTTAGCGTTCCATCATTTTGGACAGAGATGCGTGTCTTGAGCGTCCCATGTGTTATGATGGAGCCATTTGGTATTAGCCAGCTGACTGAGGTCACTGAATTTGTCCGACATTTGAGCTCTGCTGCCATTCCTTCAGTTAAATTGAGGTCAGCTGGAGGATCCACAATAACAGGCGCATGACACTGAAAGTAGCTCTGGTCCAGCTCACCAATGTAGCGTCCCTTGAGGCTGAGAGGGGAATTACAGCGGGCGCAGCAGCTGGTGTTTGTTGGTACAGTCTCTCTCAGCCACCAGCTTAGCCAAAGAATGTCACAGTTACAGTTCCAAGGATTGTGGTGCAAATGCACTCGCTGTAGGTGGTGCAATGGTGTGAAAAGATCGTGGGGCAAAAAGGTAAGGTTGTTGTGAGCCAGGTTGAGTTCTCTTAATGACTGCAGGTCATCTAGGGAGTTGCGCTCTATGGTTTGAACTTGGGCATGCATCATCCACAGCTTCTGAAGATGGATGAGGCCCTTAAAGGAACTTGGCTGGATCACTGTGAGCTGATTTCCTGACATTTCCAACTCATCCAGACGAATCAAGGGCTGAATGTTGGGGACCTCTTTAAGGTTACACATGCCCATATTCAGGTAACGCAGGTTGCTCAAGCCCTGAAAGGCTCCACTTGAGATGTAGGAGAGGCGCTTTAGCTCCCCCAGATCCAACCGCCGCAGGGAGGGCAAGCGACTGAAGGCATCAGACGGTATGCTCTCAATTGGGTTATTCCTAAGCCATAGCTCCTTCAGTTTCGAGAGATATTCAAAGGCGCCATTTGGGATGGTTGTCAGGCGATTGTCAAAAAGCTCCAGTGTGTTAAGGCTGGTCAGCCCGTTGAAGGCGCCAATCTCAATGTTGCGGATGTGGTTCCTGCTAAGCTGAAGAATTTCTAAGTGTCGAAGATGCTTGAAACTGTCTACTTTGATTACCTGTATTTGATTGTCCTGAAGGTTTAGATACCGTGTATTGGTGGAAATGCCATCAGGGACATCCTTTAGTCCTCTGCGTGTACAGATGACCTTACTAAACTGGTTGCTGCAGGAACACACAGATGGACAGGTTTGGGCTCGCACCAATCCAGCAACAACAAGCAATTGCAGGGCTAAAAGCAGGAGAAACAAGGGGTCAAACCAAGCCCCTTTCCATTTAGGACCTCTCAACATCTGGCGCTGATGGTAAGAGGTCATCTTGTTCAACATTCATAATTTAATGCCCACCGATTTTCTCTCCCCAAACATTTATAAGCAGTCTGAAAAAGAAGCAGATAAAGAGAAATATGTTAGAAAAATGAGTCATGTTGAAACATAACTTCATAGCTAAACTACTACAAATAACTGAATTAAATGACAACTACCAAACATTGTTATCAAAAAACAAAATAATTTCCTAAATTCCTGGAAAATACTTTTTGCATAATATGTACCTTACATAGATGCACATTTTTGCCATAGGGACATTTTTGTACTTTATATCAATGTCAAAAAAAGAATAATTGCATCTTTGCGAATGCACTTGAATAACTGCACATGCAAAAATATATTTAATATATTTTACATTGACTGATAAACTGAGCATCATTACTGTCACAGTTGTTTAATGAGCCTGCACACAAAATCACACACCAAAGAGGATTCAAAGAGTAAACGACTAAAAAATGTAATTTTCTTTATTTCGTTACCCTCTAAAAGAAGCAAGTTCAGTCAAGAATTTCCCTTTGGCCTAAAACTCTAAAGTTTCCAAATTTCTTGACCTAATCCAGACAAAGTCCCTGATAACAGCAATTATAGAAGGACTCGCTCTGCTGCAATTAACACTAGAAAAAATACATATAATGTTAGTTTCAAAAGCAAAAGTAACATATCACTTTATTATAGGAATATCAGATCACAGGGAAAAACTAACTAAACACACAAAATCCATATACAAGTTATTACTGCTATAAAGCTTCAAAAATATAAGTGCCTCGAATCCCAAACCACCCCTGAACATTTTGTGCCAGAAATAAAAAGGCATATGGAAATCTAGTCACCACAGGCTGTCAGGAACATGGATTAAGTTGCAGACAAGACCATCACTGGGTATATCCAGGAGATAAGGATGTGTATTTGCCTTGTGCCTCTGCATGCTATCAAGATTGCTACATAGCAACCAAATTGTCAAAACCCACAAGAAATGTGCCACTGCTACAGCTCACGCTAAATTTAACACCTCAAGTCTCTGCTTGTATTTTCCGCCCAGGTTTCCAGGTTTGAATTAGCTTATGCAAAAGTTAAATTAGCTGCTCAAGTTAATAATCTGTTCAAAATTATAATAATAAAATCCCCATAATAGTAAGAGGAAACAAATGAGACAAATTCACGAGCACACAAGTTGTGTATGTAACTTTACAGTCAGTGTGGAAACAGGTAACCTGAAGAATCTGCAGAAATAAAACCCTCTTCATTTATGGTATACAGTAGAAACAGACAATAAACATTTCATATGACTGTGAACTTGAATATTAGCCTGCAGTCTGTTGTTTGCAACAGTATGTCAGATGAAAGTGTGTGTATATATCACGCCCTTTATCAGTGAAAATCAATTTTAAATGGTTTTGTTTTTCACATGCTTTCATAAAAGGAACAGTTTAATATGAATTATCAGTCCTTGTTCCCTGTGATGTCCCATTACACTATGAAATGTCTGAGAAAATGGTTTCGCTGTAAATCTGTGCGGCCGATCATCTCATAAACTGTTAAAGTTGAGCACTGTGATTGATTCAGTCGTGGAGAGACATCAATCTCTCTGTTTAGCACTGACTGTTAGTTAGCAGCTGTGTAATTGACACCTTACTGTGAGACACTGAGAGAACTTCCAATGGACACACACATATAATGAGATGCGTGAAGCAATCAGGCCACGTCCTGGCAGGAGCCTCTTTATCATACCAAGAATAACTAAAGAATTTATAGAGCAGGCTAACTAATCTCTGAGATATTGATTGGTTGGTTAACTGAAGGCCTACATCAGGAAAGAAAGACAGGAATTAGTGTAATATAAAATTTTATCTCATTATTTACAGAATGGCAACATCCTCAAATTATCCTCCACGCAGGGGCCTAAAAGGACTGATTAATTGAAACTGAAAATTCTGCCATCATTCATTCACTCTTGTGTCGTTCTAAATCTGAATTGCTTTGTTTACTCTGGAACATAAGGAGAGAAACAACGTGTTGTGTGTTGATATATTGGTCACTTTTATCTATACAAAGACAAAATAGGGATTCAGGCTGTCAGGCTCAGAAATGATTTAAAAACGTAAAAGATTTAAAACAAACAGTCCATATCACTCGTTTAATTCTGAGGCCATGGATTTAGTTCTTGTGTGGATTACTTGAATGAATTTTGTATAGTGTTTTATATATATATATATATATATATGCGTGTGTGTGTATACTGTATATATTCCTCTGTTGTGTTCTATAGAAACATACAGTACAAGGTCACAAAAGGGGAGTAAATGATGAGTTTTCATTCTGAGTGAACCATTCCTTTAAACAACACTTCACAGCAGTAACCAGTTCATATATGAACTTCATGAATGTTTTATATGTTTGATATAAAGCGAGCCAATTAGTCTGCTATAGTATATACAGACGGTAGTTTTAATAGAATATGTGTCATTTACCAATATAAAATGTAATTCTATTTGAACTGAATACATACATTTGCTTGTATTAAAACGTTTGTTGTTACTTTAGATGAAAAACTGCTATTATCTCTTATTATTATACCTAATATTATTATTAGGTATTGAACACATTTTGAATAGTTTAATCAAGAAAGAAGAGCAATTCAATTGATTCAATTTGTCTTTTATAAATCCTCAAAAAACTGATGCACTAATTTACTGCATTTTGACTGAATCTTTTTTTTTTTTTTTTACAAAGATTCAAACAAAAAATCATAAGAGTGGGCTTTGACAAAACAGATTATTTTGTTAACTAATAAAAAAAATGTAAAACAAAAGCTAGACAAAAGCTATAGGTATTATATCAGGAAGATAAAAATATTAAGGACATCAGAAAACCATTTAAACAATCTTCTTCAAAGAGACTTTTTTTCAGCTATTACAAGAGCTTCTTTGCCTTTCGTCTTAAACAGACATGTCCAGCATACAAATATTGCACATTATGAGTGGTGCAGTCTAGGCACATTCTCCATCGAAAAGCTCAAATGATTTCCCACATGGGCAGATGAAGTGTGTCAGTTTACTGGTGGTACTGTATGCCCATTCTCAATCACCCTCTGTCTTTGACTTCACAATCAGTCAGATAAGTCAGATAAAAGTGTCAAAAGAATTCTAAGAAAATGTGTCATATTGATTTGGTGGTAAACTGAGTGACTAGCACATGATGATGGTCTTTTATAAATATTTATACTTTTCTTCTGTGGAAGCTGCAGGATCATAAAATGTTCGTCCAATCATTTCATTCAAGCCGAATGCAATGATAGGATGCCCTACTTGGCTGTTAAACTATGCATTTGCATAAATCCACACACTGAAGGAAATGTGTCTTTGGAGATTACCGTAATATTCTTTCAAACGCAGGTTGCTATTGCTAGACTTTCTGAAATTGTCTACACTACCTTTAATGTTGTTTATGCTCAGATTATAAAAAACATTTGAAAATAAGATGCATGCATATCTGAGAGTTTCTTTAAAACTTTCAAAGTGTGTATTTTGTGAGAAATCAGACAATTATTATTCACAGTATATTTTAACCTAGCTTGACTTTTATTGAATTTGCTCTGTGCTCCTCTATTTGTTATCATAGTTAATCACAATTTCCTACATTTAGAACATCAAGGGTCTCCATAAGGCTATCAATCGATTCAATATAAGGATAAACACATGATTGTCTTGTGAGTACAAAACACCAAAACCACAAACATCTGCACTTACGAAAATGAATGTCTAACACATTCAAAAACCTTTTTTTTAGTTTCTTGAAACTTAAAGCTGACATAAACATAAGCATTTTTAATTTAAAGTACATCAGCTAAAGTCTATTCTCGAACACGCACACACACATCCAACACAAAACTCTTGTGTGCTCTACTTATTTACCCTAGAACTATATAAGGACAAACAACATACTAAAGTGAGTTCTCAGGACACATTATATTGGCTCCTCAGAACCTGGAAACAATGGCTTACAAAGAGGATTCAGCTTGTGGGATGCCTGCCAAGGTCTTTACTTAAATGGGAAGACTGTTGAAGCCAAAGCAGAGACTGTACAAATGGAAGCCCTCCAGTTGAATTCACAAAGATTGAAGTGCACTATAAGTACATGTCTTGTTCACCTTGAGTAGACAATGCCATTAAACAATAGAATAATTCTACTATTTTATTGTGGAAGCTATTTAGCCAATTGTGATTCTTATCCTCCCTGTTATCATGACTGCAGTGTTCCCGCTCATGTAAACAAGAATAAGAATGAATATGCTAATACAAGTATTCTTATTTTTGAAGTTAGCATTTGCAAATAAAATTTGGGGTGTCCCATTGTACTGGCATTTACAATAATCATGATAATAAAACCCATTTGTTTTTATTATTGATATTGTGTTAATGCTACACATATAATACTGTAAAAAACAATTGCACCAGTATGTGGTTGACACTCCAACACAGAATTGTACTATTGTACTCATTTAACATTTTGCTTTAAAAGCCACAATGTTCACAAATTTCTCTCTGCCTCTTTACACTTTAAAGTGTCTAACTGGGCAAAAAAACAAACTAAGATAAACTGATGGCTTTTTTATTTTGATAAACATAGCAATAATATCATTACTGTAAATTATTTTGGCTGTGATAACAATGTGGTGAAAATCTGACATTACATTTACATTTATTCATTTGGCAGATGCTTTTATCCAAAGGAACTCACAGTGAATTCAATGTATACATTTTTTTCAGTACTTGCATTCCCTGGAACCCACAACCTTTGCACTGCTAATGCAATGCTCTACCAGTTAAACTACAGGAACACATTGTGATAGTTCAGTTGCAATACTAAAAGATAGCAGCTAACTGGTCAAACTCAGTATGCTACCATACACTGCGAGTATACAAAATGCAAAAAAAGAGAGAAAGCAAACAGAGTGATGTACAGCTTTCAAATGATCGAAGTCCTACCGGTGTGTTTAAACAAGTAAAAATCAATACCTTACTTGCCTCTTAGAAGGGCTTTTCAAGCAGTTTAGCCAGAGAAAATAGATACAAAACGAGGGAGTAATTCAAATTACTCCCACATAGATCTTCCTCTGCTTCTCTAGTTCCCCTGAACATCCAGTAGGAGTCTTAGTCTGTAAAGTAATTTAGAAATGAAGGCTATACTTCATGCGTCTAGGGCCAGGTATAATCTCCATAATCATTGGATTGTGCCAAACTAACTTATGCTGCCTCCATTATCATAATGACACTGATGAATAATCAGATGAAATGGCTGCAATCACACTTTTTCCCCCTCGCTCTTCTCTGCCTGTGTGGGAGGATCAGGCTGCAGGGATATATTGTCCATGGATCTAATGTTCCCACCTAATGTCTCTGACAGCAATGCAATACACAGTTTTTCAATGGTTAGCATTTGGATGGTCCTAAAGTGGCTTCTTATAGCAGGTACAGTTCCTGAAATAAAACCACATGTACAGTTATCAAAGTTGCTCTTATATGCATGCAAACACCACTAATGCTGGGTAATTACATGGAATTCGATTGGTCCTCACTAGTAGCTTTTAATGTAACTAGTAACAGCATCACTGTAATGAACTTGTTAATGAGACCACCTCTCACCATTTGCTCAGCCCGGATTCTCCCCGGCGTTCTGCTGAGAGCGACTTTCAAGAATTTGAATCAATGGCGATAACAGCCACAAACAGAGAGAATCTCTTGCTATTTAATTGTGTTTCCTCTGGCCTATTAAATCAAGAAAATGAAATCGCAATCATTACTTGTAAGGATGTTAGGAAGCCTCACTTGGGAAATTATGACCTTCTACAGTTAATTTTGCCACCTATTTATATTCATAGCGAAAGGAGAACTTTCCTTCTCTAATGAACAACATAAGAAAATCAACATTTGCTCTCAACTTTGCAATACTACAGGGAAACTCTGGTTTACGGATGAGTTACAGATATTGATTTAAATCAAAACTACTGTTTATATTTATGACCAGTTGGTAAATCTTAGAGCACCTCCTGCTGATAGTCAGTTTTATGGTTTTACGATGGACTTAAATATTGACCTTAATCATTTAAGGATGAGATATGGTGTGTGGCGTCCTACGGAATCTATTTACATTTGCTGGTGAATTAAAGGTGCGGTATGGCACTGAGCATGTGCACTGCAGGAATCAAGCACAGCTGGGAGCTATGCTAACAACATCAAGCTGTGAAGGTAATTTATTGGCTGTGGGATTCGCAGCCCAATGTTTCTGATGATATGAGGGTCTTGTTAGCAAAAACACTGGTGCACTTTTAACCCTCAGGATAACTGCCAAAACTGCAGCAGGTGAAGAAGAAAGTTTGTTTGTAATGAATGAATCTCAATTTTGATAGCTACAACTTAAGCTAAAATTAAGCTAAGGAACGTATAGCACTGTTGCACCAGTTACCGTAGTTACAGCGAGCCGCTTTCGATTGATGCTGCTTTGGCACAACATTTCTGTCTAGCTATTGTGACAACAGCAGGACCTCATCATATTTGCCCATATAATGACATTAGGAATCTTCATTATAATACACCCTTAAACTATTGTAGCAGACTGAGGGAAAGTGTTCATACAACTTATATTCCGTTCTCCTCCCACACCATTGGGAGGAAATCCATATTATAATAGGCTAAGGTGTTGAGTAAGAATACAATTACAAGACAAACACAGCCTTGGCAGCAGCCTGCCTTGCTGGAAATACACAGCTGGAGGGATCTTGCATATTCTCTCATTGTGCTCTGGCAGAATTTTGAGTGAGGTGTTCAGAACTCTGCTTGTTTGTTTGTGCGAGCAGACACAAAGCGAGAAAATACATGACTAAAACATAAGCTAAACAAAAATTTGCGAGTTATGCTAACACCCGGTTAGTTATAAGGCTTATTATCCCTCCTGTTTACCCCTAGAAGCTGCTGTCAAGTTAAAGCATGTGTAATATGTTAAGGACAGACAGAGGATGAGATGTTCTTCTGCCAGGCTATCTCAGCGGCTTGATCACAACTAAGCCTGGCCCCTTCAGTTCACTTCTGTGTTCAAATTGAAAATCAGGGAGGCAGAGTGCTGACCACGCTGAAACACAGCAGACAGCAATCTTTAAAAGCGTGCTGCAATGACCCACGAATGCAATTTAAACTGAGCTAATCCAGAATCACAGAGGGGTTTAGGTGTACTGTACCTCATAAAAAATGTATGCAAAATCAAAGGTTTATCTCTCAGTACATACCTACTACACACCTTACACTGTTTTTGCATACACACACACGCACATAAACGTGCACACACGCACATAAACGTGCACACACGCACATAAACGTGCACACACGCACACACACACACACACTGAGTAATGCATGCTTTTTGCACACTGTAGGGATAAGATCATGTATGAATACATCTAGAATGGGTATTTAATTACAAATACACCTAGGCAAAGGTTATTTAATTACAACCTTTGCAGTTAATGCAAGGGTCCAGCCTAGCAAGGGTATTTTCAGTATCACTGTAAGCAAACGGCTACTGTTGTCAAGTAGATTGGAAATGCAAGTAAAACTACAATAAATATCTAATTTAAAATCAATTGTGTTTTCTATACTGTTCCTCGCTTATTAACCCAAGGAAGCAGCAACGTTTACCTATTTATGTAATACACACTGACTTTTGTAGTTCCTATACACTCACACACACTTCTCATTTTATTTCCTTACACACACTTCTCATTCAGTTTCCTTACCACCTGGATCTATTCTAATTTGTTAGCAGTCACTTGTCATGATCAAATGAAATCCTAATGGATAAACGGCTTTTCATGTTGGCTTCAGGAACAAGGACACTGGTCACGTGAAACCAACTAAGTATAATGGCTATTTAGAGAACTGTGTTCTGTTTTGCTGTGGTGAATGCAGCTTTCCTCTTTCACGTTGATTTTAATTCAACGACTGGACCCCACATTGTGTCCAGGCTGTTTCACAGCAGTTGTGACTCAGTGCTTACACTCACCCTCTCTCTCTCTGTCTGTCTCCCTCTCTGTCTGTCTGTCTCTGTTTCTTTCTCTCTCCATTTTTTTCACACAGACAGCTTGCTTAGGAATAATTCATGGGTTTGCATTAGCACCACTACAGTCACTTCAAACAATTGCAAAAGCAAATTGATTCAGTTGCTCGCGGTTGTTATTTTCAAAATTAGTGCTTTAATAATGGCTGAGATGAGCCAATTTCAATTGTACTTTAAAGTGCTTGTCAACACTGCCTGTTTTATCTATTGCACATCCATTATATAATCCATTTCTCTGGAATACAGAAAGAAATACTGTATCATGATTGTAGAATATAAATATTTTTGTCCTCACATTAAGGGGAATGTTCACACCTGATGTTCTGTTCACCATTTGTGCTCATATTCAGTGTCTGAGAGAGACAGACAGATAGAGAGAAAGATAGAGAGAGCAAGACAGAGAGAACGCATGCATGTGAACATATGGACTCATAAACAGACCACTTTTAAAGTCATAACAAAAGACAAACAAACAGGGCAAGAAAGAGAGCAGAAAGAAGAGAGGACAGAAGAGAGGAACAAAGAAAGAGATAAAGAGAGAGTCCAGAGACTGAAGCATAGAGTGATAGTGGTGCATTTAAAGTCAGAGCACATTCGGTGCAGAGCCACATTCATTATTCATTAGCTAAGTTACCATGTGTAGTAATTAAAACACAAAACCTTCATCTGAAACACAAATGCATGTGTTGGTGATTTAATACCAAACTCCAACAGTAATCCCTGCCATCAGATTGATAGAGAGACTGTCTGAATTTGCAGAGTAGTAATTATCAAGGCTTTTTTTGCACTGCAAAGAAAGATTTGACAGTAATGTGTTCTACTGTACAGCCACTACAGACAGCAGACATGACAGATTCATTGTTGCCATGAGAACGTGGTGTTTTTACTTTCTGCTTTTGTTTAAATTACGTTGGACGACTGTAGGAGGCAAGAATAGAACGGCTAGGAAGGGTGAATAAAAAAAACAACGACTTGACCCTCCTGGTTGGGCACAAATGAAGGAGTCACAGCTAGCATGGTGCTCATCCCATGCATACAGATTGCATTACACAGCCAATCCACTCAAAGAGCCTTTGCTCCTCTAATGCACTGACATGCCTTAGTGTGTGGAAGCAGGCAGTCTCGCTCAGTTAAACGCTCCCCAATGGTCGATTTATACAAGGGAGACTGTTTTACTCATCCAGCACTACGCTCAATATCGATAAAGGATCTGTTAGCAAGACACTACTCTGTCATTATCACACCTTCTGATGCTTGACGTCCAAAAAGTAGTACATACAGCTGCTGTCACTGTGCTTTTGACCATCAGCGAATGAACAGAGGCTTGTGTTCGAGTCGTCCAATCAGACGGGCTGTCGGACGGCGGTGACAGTTTGCTTGATTAATGTAGTGACGTATGAAACGCCTTTATTTGTTTGCACTTCTGTCAGCAAAGGGATTAAATCCAGCTGGACACTGGCATCCATTTGCAGGAATGAGATGCAGCAAAACTGAGGCATCTATCGTATGCGCTTTAGCCGCCCGCATTATCGAGCTGCAGCGCTCCAACCTCTACAGTGGGGGGTGGGGGGGGTTCTTAAAACCCTAAACATCTCTCCTCTCTTGTCTTTGGGTTCCACTAGAGGAACACCATGTGAAAGCACTATGTTTCAAATTCCCCCACTGTTCCAAATCTTCCCACTGTTCCATTCAGCACACCTACGTGTTCCTGTGAGCTGTGCTTTTCACAGTTCAAAACAAATACATCTGCCTAGTCATTAACCCTAATGACTGCACTACACAGACAATGCAGAGGAGAATAGGGGAGGCAAACAGTGGTAACCATTACTTTCCCTGCTTGAGATGACAACAGGAGCAGCTGAGGGCCTCCAAGCTATAATCTCACTGTGGCCATATAGTCTCCTCCGTCATTAGTATTGACTCTGCATGAAGCCCAGCCAATTGAAGTACTCGGCGACGAGCATGGTGGCACACATAAATCCAGCGTGTTTCAAGACCCCGAGTGGCTCTCCAAGGAGGCCAGTGTATTACTTCAATTCATTCTGTTTTTCTCTTTTATAAAACTACTTTATTTTTGGTTAGCATACGACAGAAATCACTTACAGCGCTAGTACAGAAGCCCGAAATGAAGCGCTCACAACACAAGTGTTTTTTCTGACCTTTTTAAGGAACAAAATAATAGAGATAATTATGTTTTTTAAAGTTTGATCAGATGAATCATGTTCAAAGCCATTGTAAAACACCATACAAACAGACCTAACTAGCTAATAATTTTAGGTTGTACGAACATTTCCCTAACATTTCCATTAAGAAAAACATTAAAAATGTTATTTTGAAAGTTCTTTAACATTTAAAACATTTGTTGTTTTGTATTGATGTTATATATATAAGATTATGTTAATGCATAATCAACATAA